>CALNHX010010382.1:0-40825 GCA_940337035.1 Agriotes lineatus | reverse complement strand
ACTGGCGATCACTGTATATTAATGATTTTAGATAACAGGGACTTGTTTTGTGTAGCACTTATTGAGACGTACAATATTTTAAGCAATGGAAGATGCCCATCTCCAAAAATTTCCATTTCTTTTTATGTGATAAACAGTAACTTCTTGACAAGAAAATGTGATTATCGCTCACTAATTGTAAAGGGTAATATCTACTTAATGAATCATTTTCAGTTCTTGCTTACAGGAACTTGTTTTCATATTTCAGTGAGTGGAAACAACTTTTCTCGCAATTTTAAGTCAACCTTAATAATAAAAATCAGCTGTCACCTCAACAATTTTCTTGAAATGAACTCTGTCATCATGTAAAGCCGTAATTCATAAATAAAAAGTTAAAAATCGAATTTAGATGCCCTAACCGAGTCAGTCCATTGCAGTTTATATTTAAGTACCTACACTTGTTAATATTTTACTAGTACCATGACATAAAAAAAATCTGGGTGTGATACACGCACACAAGTTTCTTTTACAGTGATCTTATAATTAGCCAAAAATTTGATTTTAAATAACCATTTGTCAAAAATTTTCAAAAATTACAGATTTTACAAAAACGGTACAAAATATAGAGTGTTAGTTCAAGAGACAAATTTTCTCTAGAATTTTAATCTGAATTCAAAAATCTAATAATATACCGGATGTTCTATTTAAAATAGGAGTTAATATAAAAATAGAAAAAAAAAACAAAAGAAACCCATTTTAGAAGTATTCAACTGGAAAATCACCTATCTTACATCAATACACATTAATAATGTAATAAAAATGTAAAGTTAAAAAAAATCGTTATAGCCGTTTTTGAAAAATTCGAAAAAAAACTGAAAATCACAAGAGTAAACACCTACTTCCGGTTATGCGATTTTCTTCAAAAGCTTACTGTCGCATCTACATAGTACACAAAACTTATATATGAAGTTTCAACAACATACCGCTTTCCGTTTTGAGATATTCTGTTCACATACAGACACACAGACACACCCACACAGAAACACAGACAGACAGACAGACAAATGAAAAAAAAATATGTTTTTTGGGTTAAGGGGACTGAAGATCTGTTGAAAACTCAATTTCGAATTTTTGGGGTGAAGCCAATACTTCCTTTATTGTAAAAGGAAGTAAAAATATTCTGAGCAAGCCTTGATATGTGTTATACGTTTGACAGTACTGAAGTGTATTGTCAGACTGACGTAAAACTTAACCTGCAAATCTCGAATTTGACATAGACTGACAATACACTTCAGTACTGCCAAACGTATAACACATATCAGGGCCTGCTCAGAATAATTTTTTTATCTCATGGTAGTTTTAGCAATAAGTCTGTTCCAGCTGAGTACTCAATCCGTTTTGCAATTAGGAAGAGAAAGTTCTAAGGTTCTAATGTTTGTATTACGAAATATACCTACCTCTTCAGAAGTTAAATTTTTTTAGTCATCTATAACTTGATATGCTATTCCAAGAATGTTAGCCAATCTCGACACATTTATCTTTTCAGTACTGTGCATCTGCATTAGATTTGCAATTAGCTGGAATAACATACATGTTTCTGCAAAGAAAATAGAAAGATAGAGTTCTAATACTCGTCAAGTTTGCTACTTACTCCCGATTACAATTTCTTTATATTCTTCTATAGTAGGGCAAATATTATCTCCTCGCCAGTACAGCTCCAGTCCCTGACCTGTTAGACCCTGTAATGAAAGCTCTATTATGTTTCTAGTCTCCTGTTAAACCAGAAAATAAGATGTAGCTGTTTAAATTAGAGTAAATGGAGACGAGAACTTACACATAAAGTAAAAAACCATGGCTATGAATATGTTGTAATAGCTCCACTAACAGGTTTCTGTTTGTAACGAATTGCCTGACTGCAAAGGCTATTTTCAATTTAGAAAATAAATATAAGTTAAAATTTAGGGCAAATTCACACACAATTCTTAGATTATATCTTTACACTGTGCTCACTCTTTGCCCGTCAGTAATTTAAGGCTGGTTAAAATAAACCGTGTTAATTAATTGCACAAATAAAACCGTTGAATGCCCCTTTTCTATTTTATTTAACTGCAATACCAATTACGCTAGCTCTCGGCAAACACAAAAACTGCTTATCTCAGGGTGAGTCCTGAAATGGGCTGTATTTTTTTAATTTTAGGTAATTTGTCTCAACGTAGCTCATTTACGCGTTTTTAGTAGATAATTTACAACCTCATAAATTGACAGATGAACGCAAAATGGTTTATGCGCACAGCGTGTATTTGAACGTTTAAAATCGTGAAATAATGTGAGAAAGCGTCAGGTAAATAATTCGAATATTCCCGCTTGGCAACAATTAAAACATCGCCTTCGTTATTAGGATGACGTAGACCCTCGCCTTCGTTATCCTCAGGATGACGTAGAAAGCACGCCAACTTTCATTTGTTTATGATGCTTGGAACTCCACCAATTTTGCAAAACCGGATGACGCCGTTCGATTTTTTAAAATTACGGCGTAGCAGGACCCTTGGAAAAAACGCTATGCCTCTTCAGTAAGGTTCAATCTCGAATTTACATAGCTTTGCGAACGGCAACTCTTAAATTACAGATAGGTCCTACCTCGTGAAGTTCGCTTCGAGTCTGTTCGCAGATGACGCTCCCGGTTTTCTGCCTCTGGCTCTGTTGGAGTCGGTCCCCTGGGTGCAGATGTTGAAATCGACGTTCTTGCAGACCCAGCTGACGTCCTTGATCGCTGACCTCTGGGTTCCGCTGCTAATTTTGATCATAGTCGAAGATCGTGAAGTCCAGTTGCACGGCTGCCGATGTCTACTCGAGGATGAGATTGTAAAATTTAACTTTTATGTCGTGGAAATCACTACAAACATTCTCACCGGTACACTGACACTTGGGCAATAAATTGGACCACTTTTAAAATTGGAAAAACACGTTTATTATCATAAAACATTAGTTAAATATGGAGCACAAATTCGACAAGCTACATTAATTTCCATTTCAATTGTTCTCTGTTTAACAAAAAAACATCGGGTTGTTAAGATACGGTGTTCTTCTATTAATTGGAAATTAGTTTTAATAATATTAACCACAAATAGGATAAATCTTGATTACATAAATTAAAAATCTAACATTTTCTTGAAACTAAAATATTGTCTTTTGCTTATAACTAGTATTGTTCTTTAACGTTGCACTCCCAAAGGTTTTTAATTTCATTGCTCTGCTCATTTGCACTTTGTTCTTAATTATTAAAGCACTGATATTTGAGTTCCATTTTCACGTCGCTTGCTTCTCTTCTGTTGCCTACATTCAGGATTGCTCTTTGCAATTTCTAGATTATTCTTATCTTCAATCTACCCGTCAGATTGCTCACAATTTTTACTGTCCTTTGCTTTTATTGATAACTACGCTCCTTTATGTGCACATAACAACCTATTGCGTCAATTACTTTCATTTGGTCTGTCTTTACATATGCATAAACCTATCATTTTAGTTATATTACTTTATTCAAAAGCCAAATTCAAACCCTCTGAAATATGCTTTGCTTTTGCATGCTTTTATCCGACTAATTACTGTTTCTTGCATCTCATTATAAATGCATTTAATACTTTTATTATTGTACAATTATATAAAATATCCTGACTCTGTGCCTTATTGACTTGGTTAAACATTCTGGACTGCAAACAGCGAAGTTGTGGGCTCAATACCATTTCAGTATATACAAACTATTGCTTTGGCCTTTCTAAAGGTAACTCTACGTCGTTACCGGCCAATATGAAAAAATATGGAATTGGAACCTGGTGTTCTAAGTAGTTTAATTCAAAAATACTAAAAAAACAAGAAGTCTCCTGGCAAAGTTACTATGAGTGATACTGGAGTGAAGGATATCAGCGGCAGAAAACGGTTTATCAACTCTGCGCACCCTGTACACAACAGTGACGCTTATACCTTACACAAGCAAACTCCTTTTACATGTTATTAACGAGTGGCTCAAACGTTGCCTTTTATCTCAAAGATCCGGGGAGCAAAATGAATTTGTACCAGAGAATAGTGCGGCGAAACATATTCAGACCTGTTAGATAAATTTCACACGTTAGTCAGAATGTCTGCAGCATAGGTTCCGCAAACTTCCATTAGCCACGTGTTCAACCAGTCGCTGTCTCATAAATTACTCAAACAGGCAGGCGCACAGGTGTGCAGCATAGCTGCCCCGATAAGTACAGTATTTAGTTACAACTGCAGTGTATTGCGCCCGCAAACTAGCAGTTGGTGTCTCATAAATCAGTTAAAAAAGACAGTAAAAGCCACTTCGAGATTAAGATATGAACTATAGAATACACACGTTGAGCAGATAATTTTGAAATGTCAATCAAAACACTCGTTAACCCAGTAAAATGGTCATTTTTACTACCCGATAAAACAAGATTACGACAAAATTAGGTGATTACAAGCCCAGCCCGCCCGGAATCGCGGTAATAAAAAAAATACCGACAGCTAGTCGAGAGCGCGTAGGTTATTTCGAAATTGTCCGTTACACCGGGCAAGGGTCCGCTAACTTACTCCGGTACGCACTCTTTATTATGTGTTATGTATTATCTGGTAGAGCGGATTGCAAAGATATTTCAGAAAATTAGTACCGTCGTCGTCAAAACCACGTAAAAAAGCTCAGCACCAACTACCAACTTGTTTGGATGCAGCAACTGAATGAATCCTCCGCAGAAAACTATACGCGACCCTTTTAAAAGCTCTGAAATCCGATTGTGGCGGGGAATAATGATATGTTTGCGACCATTGGTTGAAAATGAGTTAGGCGTTTAATTTAGCGATTTCATTGGTTGAGGCCTTATGTGAGAGATCGTGTGACTGATTTTTTGCAAGAAGAAATTTACTGCTGGCATATATATATATATATATATATATATATATAATTTTGCATAATATGTAAATATCACTACCATTTTATCAATATGTGTAGATCATGTAATCAATATATTTTACACTTCAACTTCTTCAATTGTAATTCAAAAAGTGTAAGATGTATTTTAGCAAGTGTAACATATAATTCTAATAAATAAATTGTAATTCAGAAAGTGTCAAATGTAGTCCAGAATAGTAAACTGTAATTAAAAAAATGCAACTTGCAATTTAAATTAATAAATTGTATTTCAGAAAGCGTTAATTGATATTCAGAAAGCATCATTTGTAATTCAGAAACAAAGAGACCACGACCTTTATGTTAATGCTTTCTGAATTACAAATAACGCTTTCTAAAATACAAGTTGCACTATCTGAATTACAATTTACTAATCCGAATTACGATTTAGGCTTTCGGAATTATAATTTATTAATCCGAATTACAAGTTAACTTTGTGAATTATATTTGAAATTGGTGTAGTCCTAGTACTTGCAAGTACCTATATTTGCAAACATTTTTTCAGTCGAGTAATTTGCTTTCAGAAGAGTGTCACATGCCAAATGGGAAATTGGGAAAATGCATGTCTCCGTACCTGTGCCCTGGATTTCTGAGAGCCTCTACCAATCCATTTCCAGGTACAGAAGATTATTTACAAAAAATTAATTGTGGCACTTCCAGTTCTGTATGTTGTGGTCCGCCTTTGGATGAAACTTTTGACAAAAGGGAATTATCTGACAGGCAATATTGCGGTTATCAGCATTCAGACGACTTTCCTTCCAGCAATGCATCACAAGCATCGTTATATGAATTTCCGTGGTTAGCAGCTATTATGGCAATCGAAGTTTAAACTAGTCGCTTTGATGTTTTATGTCAAGGCGCATTAATCAGCGACCGATACGTCATCACTCTCGCAGGAATTAGCGATTTTCAACCTGAAAAGATAAAGATGTAAGTTTAGAATATGTTATTTGACAAATAAGAACATTTGTTAACGTTTCAGAACTGGGGTGCGGCTTGGTGAATTTAATATAAAAACTAAAACAGACTGCGTCCACCATCAACGGTATAATTTAGAGGAGTGCACTACCGCTGAAGATTATGGAATTGAGAAGATTATAAGTCATCCACTTTATAAAAAGTATTATGGCCTAAGCAACATAGCTCTTGTGAAACTAAATCGGACAGTTTCATATTCAGGTATAAAATCACGAAATTAATGAATAAATGCAGCTACTGTTGTTAAGGAGTTTAACCAATATCCGGGCAAAGCATTTTTTTCTGACAAATTTATGTAGGTACGACTTGCAGCTGTTGTAATCATAAAATACGTCAGATGTCTTGAATACACCCAATCTGCAGAAATCGTCTACCTTTGTCATTTTTAAACAAAACTATCTGGCTTTTCTAATGCAGAAATCCCTTCTTTTTATTTTAGTAACTCTCGACTTAATAACCTCGACAAATCGAAACTAACAAGCACACACTTATTCGAAGTGCCTTGACATACCGCATTTTTGAGATAAATCCGTGAGACATTCCTTCCGTGACCTTCGTCTAATTTGTTGGCTGTATTCGCAGGACACCTTGTGTTTCCACATCGTTTGGATTTAAAATCAGCTCTCCGTCCCGTTTGCACCACCATTGGCAATCTCTCCCCCTTTCTCTCAACGAATAATAATTTAGGTTTTCTTTTCCTTTGTTGCACTTATTTCGGGCGTGTTTGGCACAATTAAAAGTCCGATAGGGCCAATGTAATTGTAATCTATAGGTTTCGCGCAAATTATGTTGTTGGTTTTGTATCTCAAGCGTGGCGTCACCGGCTAGCGTGGAATAAACGCATATTAAATGTGTTGCTAAATGATGTGAGTTCACGAACACAGCCGCGCCGATCTGGGTTGATATGACTGTCACTGCTGACTAAACTCGCTATCCTTAATTTAAGCGGAAAGTCACTGATTCAAGCGCATTGGTTACCTCACTTCAACACTGATCCTTGCTTTGTTGTTCACACCCAACTGAAAATGTTTTAGGGCAACTGCCAGCAACGACTACAGCGCACGCGTGATGATTTGGCATTTTGCGGCACGTACGACCGTTTGGCTCTAGACATTTTTTGGTAAACGTCGCTCACTAGCCAACAGTCGGGCACCAACTTGTATCGGGTTGCAGTCTAGCTCAATCAATCTACTGGTCTACTAAAGTATGACTTAATTAATAATAGAATAATTTCAGGAAAGGTGCTTCAGGCGGCTTCTATTGCCCAGAGGCAGAACCCTATCTAAGCTTAACATTCGCTAAGGGTAATCTGAAGAGTAGGACTCGCAATTACAGATCTTTGCAGAGTAATTATAGAAAAACGGAAAAAATATCGTTAATAGTTTCATAAATAAACTTAATCACATTACAATATATTAGAGGTGCGTACTCAATCGCTGCACATCGATGTAAAAAAGCCTACGACTACAGCCCCTCGTATGTTTTAGAAGGTAGTACCGAACAAACCTTGCAGTTGAAACTTAAAGCATGGAATATCGGAAGAATTAACGAAAAAGAAATAAAACTCATTTATGAGTTTCACTATGATGCTGTTACTAATAACGTGAACAAAAACAGTTAGGAAACAGTGTGTAAAAAAGAAATACGAACACGTGACGTACCATTGTGGGGTTGAAGAGCACGAATGGGCTAACACAGGTGTAGCACGTATAGTAAAACAGGTTGGGAAGCTAAGATTATAAATTGAAAATTGGTTTGAGAGATATTAATGTGTCTCAATGTAAGTCTAGAAAAACGGGTCTACACAGTGATAGTAGTATATAGACAAAAAATTATTAATTTGTGTGTCTTTAGCAACCTAGTAGTGGTCAAGGAGTAATTCGAACATATTGATATCAATAAATACACGAAGATATTAAAAAGCAGGGGGAAATCAAACATTGACTTAATGTCTGTGGAAAAGTAAGTAAGGATATTAATGTTGAAAGAGGTTTTGAACCAAGGACCGATTACTACCTTGTTAAAACCAGATTGGACGGGAAGCCGCAGGACTGGTTAAGGAAAGTAATACAAAAGAAGTTAGGCTTGGTAAGATTAGAAGTTACAAGAAGAAGAAATCAGAAAAAATCTATGAAAAATATAAAGTTAAACGGGAAAATGGGAAAGTGATGGTTAAGGGAGCAAAGACTAAAGCTTTGGAAGATTTTAGAAACCAAATGCTTCTCCGAGTACCCGAGTCTTGCAGATAGAAGTGTATCAGTTTCTTCATCTTCTAGTTCTCTAACTAATCCACTGGGAATATTGTCGCTTCTAGCTGCTTTACTGGATCTGAGCTTTAGTATGGCTGATTCAAGATCAGTTTTCAGTATTCGGTTTTTTTAAATATGTTGCATAGCTTCCCCTTCACATTTTTCTACATCTTTGCTAGCGGTGAGCAGACCTTTACAGTATTGCCCCATTTCTCTACAATAGCATAAATTTTTCGCTAAGACTCCTGCTTATTTCATCAGCCTTGGCGGGAAAATCGCTTTTATGTTATTTATTTAGTTGGTAACTGACTTAGCAAGTCATCTAAGTTTTTGTAAAAACACCCAATTGTTTATCTTTCTTTAGTTATCGATGCACACACCGGCATGATATTATATTGGTGTATTTCTTATCTTTAGTATTCTGTGATTGGAAGGTTTAAATCTTAGGATCGTGTTTTTATAGTTCCGGATACTATAACTATTGCATTACCTGCATACGCAGAGATACTATAGTCAACATCGAACCTTACCTACCTCAAATATATTTTGCTATCTCTTCCTGTCCTCTGTAATTTTTCTTCATTTCTTTGTTGCGTACAATAACGTTGTTGCATTGTCCGTCACAATTGCACACTATCTTACGGAATTTGTTTCTTTACCTTTCTGTTCTGGCAGCTGCTTCTATAGCCTGCTCTATGCTGTTTTGAAGTGGTGTAATCTAATTATGTGCTTGTATCTTGAGAATCAAATCACAAAAAGACAATTTTGTGTTATACGAACTATTATTATACTAAGTAACAAGCAGCTGTACTAGTACGTTAATCAACCTTTAAATTAAATAAAACGTTTACTAAGCATATTTTTGTAAGCGATACAGACATTTTAAATCTACCTGGTGGCCATAAATATCTGAGATCCCGGTAGCCATGGAATTGACTACTTATAAATGTTGGTTAGTATTATATTTCAATTACGATAAGTATTGGTACCTATATAATGTAATAAAATGCAATAAGAGGAGAGAAATGTGCCCCAGATTCTGCAGTTTAGCCTACGACTCGATTATAAAAATCTCCTGTCCCAACTCCATTACTTATTGCTATCTGTAATAATTTTTGACAGATAGGAATTTTAGTTGTGATGTCATTAATGACATTTAGTTTAGTTGGATTCATCACTTTAATAAAGCGGCGTTGATTCCAAAGGTAATGTGATATCAGATATTTATGGCCACCCGGTATAACTGTATCTTAGAGGTTGGGACTCCTTTTTCCAAATCTTTCCCAGATTACAGTTTTAATATGCCTACAATAGATAAAAAATAATAGCAAACTAATTAGTAACGAAGCATTTAAATCAGTGTATCAATACTCTGAAACAGTATGCAAATATAGCAAGCTTGAGTCTGACAGACTCACTTTGTCCGGATAGAGGTTAAGCCAGGAACTTAAAGTAAAATTCCAGAAAATGTATTGTACTTTCGTATATATGCTTTTTTTGTAGACTACATTCGACCAATGTGTCTCCCTATAGTGGAAACTGCTTATGCTAAGCCTGGAGATGCACTGTACATAACTGGCTGGGGCTATAGAACTTCCAGGTATGAAGAAAAACACTTATCGGATGTTAGGAAAAAAGTGGCAAGCAGATTGATTGACAGTGATGAATGCCGCAGAATGGTACCTCAGGATGTTTAGATCAAAATCACTTCATACGTTACCTGTACCTTAGATTTACCAAACAATACATACTTCACGTGCGACGGGGACGCTGGAGCGCCAGTTATGTTCTCTTATCGAAATCAGTGGTACCTTGAGGGTATTGTGACTGGAATTGTTAATCACAGCTGTGGGACAAAATATCCAGTAATGAGCTTAAGGATATCTAAGTATTTGGATTGGATAAAACAAAATATGTTATAAACCATTTATGAAAAACATTGTGAAATTGATTTATAATTAGCATTAATAGTAATTTACGATACAAGTGCGTAAAGCTACTCTTTAGGCACGAGTGGGGTAGAGTTAAAACGCGAGTGAGCGAGCGTTTTAAGCCCCGCGAGTGACTAAAGATGCTTTACGCATGTGTATCGTACAATATTTTATCTACGATAGAATCTAGAAAACACGGTAATTATAAAAAAAAATAAATGTAAATTAGGATTACCAGCAACCGGTCATAATTTTGCGTGTTTTAAAAATTTTAAAACACGTTGCTACTCACAACGTGCCTAATGAAATCTTTTAAATATGTTACTACTAACGACGTAAACTAATGAAAACATACTATTAAACAGTCGTTTTACAAACTTAAAACTGCCTACTAAAAGGCAATTTTACGCACTGTCGTAGATAAATAAATTTATCAACTATAAGTAGTATGTTTTTTTGGTTCTACCAAGTTTCTTTGCTGTTTATCGTCGTCCTGTGTCCCGTCGTCTTTCTTCAGGTTTTGGTATTCAACATTCGAGCCCCAACTCACTCTCTCGAAGAAAATGTTAGTGGTTTTTCGAATTTGCTGCAAGCGCTGACAAGCAAAGGATCGGCCACCTGCGGTTGCAATATCTCAGGTTTTCCTTTTATCAACTGCTTAAAGACTTGCCTTGCTCGCTCCATGTGGAAATTCCTGGACTCGCCGAGACACGTCCACTAGCGAAAACTGTTCTACTTGGGGTTTGGGCGTAAAGTTATTGTAATCGGAATTCGACCGTCAGTCCTTTCCTTATCGAACATTTTCCTATGCCGGGTGATTATAAATGCTTTTCCATCAAGTTTCCTTTGAAATATTTGTTGTATGAATAATATTTTGGTGGCACTGTAAGTCTATGGCAAATTCGAGGTTAGCAGGTTAGGTTTTGCGTCAGTCTGTGTCAAAAACTAACCTGTTAACCTCGAGTTTGACATAGACTTACAGTTCCACCAACACATTATTCATACAACAAACATTTCAAAGGGGACTCGATGGAAAAGCCTCTATAATCACCCGGTATTTCAACAACATTTACTGTCGACGGGCGCACACTGCTAAATCCTCCTCTGCTTGCCGTGTAAGTCTTTCGATGTCACATGACTACTGATTGTAACAGAGCTAGCAGACTAGCTGACCTGGATGTAATTAATTAAGGGCAGTATTCCCGTTAAAGTCCTGTGTTGGAATTAACTGATGAAATCACAAAATTGCGTACAATACCGATGGAACTCTAAGTGTTATTAAAGCTAAATACTTTGTTTGTTCTAGAAATAGTCTGCGAAATACCCCTCTTGCATGCCAAATTGTCTATAATTTTGCCGAGTGCACGAAGTGAGTTATTTAAATTTCTTGTATTTTTATTTGTAAAGCGCAGTGCAGTTACGTGTGTTTTGCAACATTTTCAAAGGTGCAGAAGTAAGGTAAAGTACTCATCCCGAGAGTGACCACCGTTTACATACATTAAGGTCGCGAAACCGATTGATATGACTTTCGTATCTATAAGCGATTTGCCATTGTTCAACGGCTGTTCCTGTTCGGTTGCATTTAAAAGAGCTAACGGAACCATACTTAATGTACTGTTTAGTAATATTTGAGTAACGGTGAGGTCTACGACTACAAATGTAGCTCCCTAAATTCTAGCGGTAATTTTGTTTTTTATTTTGCTGTTGCTAAAGTACACATATAGTTAACCCTGCAGAAATAACAACTCTGTGACTTTTAGATAAGTATAGTTTTTTTCACTAAAGAAAGCGATACCAATAGTATGTACACTATCAGTTTGAGGGATTCCATCACTGGATGCTATTAACTGTATATGCGAGCCAGAATCATTAGCCACTGTGTCACGGCATTACTCTTCAAAAACAGAATTTACTTTTACGGTACTCTTTTCAATTACTAGAAATATGTACAAGGTAACTTAACTTTGTCCCGCAAAATTTGTTTTATATGGTGGTTGTCATGCAGATCAAACTATCCTATACCATAAAATCGGTGGTCGCTTTCTTTGTTCGCTATCTCCTTCGAAGATACTGGACCGATTAAATTGTATGATAGCTTAAAATTTTCCTAATTTTTAGACTTAGATCGTAGGCTGGTTTTTATTTTCAAAAAAAGTACGAAAAAGTAAAGTAAAATCAAATTACGATCGGTTGAAACAGTTGATGTGGTACGTTCACAATCAACTCTTCAGCGCCGATTTCGACGTCAAATTTAAAAGAACAATTAAACCGTGTAGTTCCAATGTTCGTCTAACAACATTTTTGTATGTAAAATTGGTTGTATGTCTGTTTGATTGTGACATGTAGCACCCTTTCCCACCCAATTCACTAGTTTTACATTATTTTTCAACTTCTTAACAAAGTAATAATTGGCGCTTATTTCGAATCATCATGTAACACAACTTGCTCTGTAGAGACCAAGAAGGAATATCTTCTAGTATCCACAAAAAGGATGTAAGGGATGGACTAAAAAACACACATCATATAATATTATGCAATACAAGCGTCAATCTCACTTTTACGCGGTGCACTCAATTTTCACTAACGAGTATCTGATGACCAAATACTGGAGCTATAACGCTATACGAAAAATAGGAATGAAGAAATGAGACCACCGCATAGAAAATATTGTCCCAAAAAAACAGCCAACATATACTACTGATGAATATGCTTCTCAAACTAATTATAAGCGCAGAGTTTAACTAGATCTCTGGGCGGCGACAACTCGCAGAGATGTATTAAGGAAACTAAATAAAAATGCTATCAAATTAAGAACATAGAATGTAAGATACTTAGGTATTATAATGTGGTAGACTGGTGAACTTGAAAAGTGTAACAGAGAGAGAGAGAACAGAATGGCTAAATATTGGACATTTCTGAAGCAGAAAGTATACACTAGTATATATAGGAGCTCGAAAAAATTTTTGGAATTGACATAATGCTGAACAAACGTTAATATTTAATATAGCAAAAGATTCAATGGTCACCCTAGCACCTACTAGTAGAACAGTGAATACAGCGATGATACAAGTATATATGCCAACAAAGGAACACGAAATGAAGAAATAGAGGAACTGTATGAAGATATGAATCGACTAATTAAACAGACACGAACAGATCATAACGTTATTATAATGGACAACTGGAATACTATTGGAGGCAAAGTTGCAAATGAATAAATAGTTGGATAATATGGTGGGTGTCAGGACCGAATTACACTGGAAAAAATTACACATGGAAGAACTTATACTTACGAAGAATTTTACGGAGAAGAAATTACACGTGTATAAATTACAGGTGCATAACGAAAACTAGTTGCAAAACTAAATTAGGCAAATTGGTACTCTGATTTTCTAACTCCATATTAATTAGTGTTCTTAAAAGAGTCAGGTAGCCAGACGGGTCCCAAGGTTAAGTTCCCTTGCAGTGTTTGGAAATTCTGATTTGTTGGTGACGTGTTGGGTATAACCCTTATTCTCTAGTACCTGAGTGTACTTACTGTAAAGTTGCGTATTATTCTATTCAGTTCTTGTTTAGTGACAATTAATACAGACAACAGGTGTTATGTTGTAAAGTGGCATCTTTAGTACTTTTATTTTATTTTATAAATTTTGTGACATTGGCTCCGGCCGAAATTAGTATTTCTACACATTAAAAGGTGCGCTAATTTGGACGTCGCTAAAATCGCCACAATCAGGTAAATGCATCTCCAAGTCGCGAAAATGAAGATAACGCAAATAATTGTCGCTCTCCGCAAGTACACGACCAGTCGAAATCCACGCATCCCTGCCCAAGTTCCGGTCTAGATTAGAAGGCTCGGTAAGGTATAATACCAGGTAACGCACGCTGTTAGAGAGACTTGTGTCCTGAGATCAGCATTTCCTAGAAATAACCCGAATTCCCGCTGGAGACCAAAGTGGTTCGTCGAATAGGGGCCTGTGGTCTCCGTCCATTCTCTCTTTGAACCCGCTCTCAGTCGAAGCCCAACGTGTTACGTCAACTCGGAGCCTGTGGGCTTCGAATTCTCACCTCCTGGAAACCGATCCCCGAAAATCTCCCGCAAAATTCCTTAAGAAGGAACCCACCAGGTTCCCCAACATAAAACTAAGTGTTTAGCTCATTCGCTGGGAAGCTGTTTGCTAGTTTCCAGTAAAATGTCGGGCTCTGGTAGCACGATACACCAGGTGCCTAGCAAGAATTAAGAGCTTAACTCTATTGCGGGGACGCTCTTAACGAGCCCCCAGTAAACCGGCAATTCCCTTGAAACGCATCGCCCCAGGTCCAATTAATTACAATTGCAAAGGTTAAGAGCTGCACTCACCTTTGGGGACGCTGTTTGCGAACCTCCAGAAACAGCCTGAAGTGCTCTTCTATCAAAATACAAACTCCCAGAAGCAACTTCGATCCATAAACTAAAACTTAAGTTATGGGTGCAATTTCATGACAAGTAACTAAATTCACTGTGATTTCACTGGCGAACCTCTTTCGGGCACTGCAGTTTCTCACGAGTAAAGCTTGCTCCTGTCACACATAAAGTTTAAACAAATGACCCCCGAATAAACAATAAATTACAACGGCGTTATGATTCATAACAAAACTGACAGTGTAGTTCTTGTGCTTTTAGCACAGATCGTACGATGACGCCACGATCCAGGGCTTTCCTTGCAGCGCTTACAATCGAATCGCCGAAGGCAAGCGAACGAAGGGGTCATAATTGGGTTGCCTAAATGGTCAGGGACCCGCTGGTCCAGGAAAAGAACAAAAATTATCGTTTATGTATTATACATTACTCGAAATCTTATATTTTTATTTATTGCTTATCTTGTACATAGTTAAACAAAATAAATCATTTCTTTTACGTGTACTTAGTCTGTATATTTGAGTTTATACATAAAACCCAGGCATTTCTGACTATTCGACGAGCTAAGTTGTATCAAAAAATTAACAGTTGTAACTAAGAAAAAGGAGAATAATTATTAAGATACGACCGTTACAATTTTAACTGTTTTAATTATGTTATATAGCATTGTTTTAATTTTTGCATATTTTATTTCTATAATTTAGTGGAGTAGATCTGGGTTTGGAAACGAACTCTCTCTTTTCGAAAATTTTTGTTTGTGATTTCATAGAATCGGGATCCCTCTTTTAGATGATCACTATGGGAAGACTACCGGAGGTGCGAAGGGGGGAAAATTACCATTCAAAGATATGGGGAAACGGTTTTTTTGCGAATAATTCGCTGAGTTTCATCCCTATCGGAACAGTTTATAGAAGATGAAATAAAGGACTCACAAATACAAACAAAATGAACTTTGGTTGGTCGAAATCAGTCCAGCGGTTCGCGAGATATTGCGTTTTTAAGGTCGAAAAACTGCGCCCGGAATTTCGCCGCGGCGGGAACCCTCCGCGGGCCGTGTTCGCGGTTTTCGCGGGGAAGATAATCACAATCAAAATAGTTTATCCAAATTTCAAGTTGCTAGGTCAATTAGGAGAAGAGGGGGAGGGACAAGAATAAAAAAAACTTTGATCGGGGCGAACTTTTTTATTTATTGGCCGGTCTGGGTCATCCAAATTGGGAAATATTTGCAAATTTTTTCGCTACAAGATGAGTTAGGAGTGACCAAGATTTTCGCCAAAATGGGGAAATGGCGGGCAATTTTCCGATTTCGAAAACCTTATTTCTTCATTTTCGCGATGAAGGAGTGGAGTAGCAGACAATTTTTTTCTGTCACCAGATTGATTTTTTTTCCCTTGAAAATAAGCCCTTTGAGAATCCGGTAAGACAATTATTAAGGGAGGGAGAGAGGTGAACGCGTTTTGCCCTGTAGAAGGGCAAGGGATAGGGCTAGCGACTTCGGGCAGGGCTCATTCTCAAGGGTAATCAATTTACTTTCACGGTTTTTTATTGCGAAGCGCTATCTTAATCAGGAGCTGCACGCGCGCGTGATATCTTTATCAGGAGTTCCCGCTCACCGGTACACACAAACGAGATGAGCGTGACTATTCCCCTCAGATAATATAAACCAATACCATCAATCAATTTTCAAAATTTGAACCAATCAGAGTCGAATGCAGCGAATATTTTGCACTAGTGCAATACCCGAGTATTTGCACAAGTGCAATATCGAGTATTTGCGGGAAGAAGAGCAAACCAGTTAGATACACAAGAAATTTCAGAAAGAAAATACAAAGGATGACATTTCTTCGGGGAATAGTCTTGCAATATTCCCCGCGTGCATTCTGTATTATTCGAGTATTTCTCTCGAACGCTTCTGAATATATAGAATGCACTAGGGATATAACTACTGAATATGTATTTGTAAGAGAGTAGAAAGAGGAGAGGGAGCGCTAGGCTCTGCCGCCGGCATCTCGAGCTCCCCGTGATAAACATATCACGCGCGCGTGCAGCCCGTGGTCAAGATAGCGCTTCAAGATAAAAAACCATGAAAGGGAATTTATTACCCTTGAGAGTGAGCCCTGTTCAAATTCGCTAGCCCTACCCCTTGCCCTTCTACACGGCAAAACGCGTTTACCTCTCTTCCTCCCTTAATAATTGTTTTACCGGATTCTTATGGTGCTTATTTTCAAGGGAAAAAAATTTCAATCTGGTCACAGAAAAAAATTGTCTTCTACTCTACTCCTTCATTGCAAAAATGAAGAAATAAGGTTTTCGAAATCGGAAAATTGCCCGCCATTTCCCCATTTTCGCGAAAATCTTAGTCACTCCTGACTCATCTTGTAGCGAAAAAATTAACAAATATTTTACAATTTGGGTGACCCGGATCGGCCAATAAATAAAAAAGTGCGCCCCGATCAAAGTTTTTTTATTGTTTTCCCTCCCCCTCCCTTCCTAATTGACCTAGCGACTTGAAATTTAGAGAAACTATTTTGATTATGATTACCTAACAGGGGAAAAAATATAAAGTCCCTAGGTCAATATCTTCCTCGCGAAAAACGCGAACACGGCCCGCGGAGGGTTCCCGCCGCGGCGAAATTCCGGGCGCAGTTTTTCGACCTTCAAAACGCAATATCTCGCGAACAGCTGAATCGATTTATGACTAACCAAAGTTCATTGTGTTTGTATTTGCGAGCCCTTTATTTCATCTCATATAAGCTGTTCCGAGCGGGATAAAACTCAGCGAGTTATTCGCGAAAAACCCTCTTCCCCATATCTTTGAACGGCAATTCCCCCCCTCCCTTCGCACCTCCGGTAGTCTTCCCATAGTGATCATCTGAAAGAGGGACCTCGACTCTATAAACTAACAAACAAAAATTTTTGAAAAGAGAGAGTTCGTTTTTCGGTTTCTTTTTCGCCAGATCTACTCCACTAAATTTGCTTTCGAGTTTAATTTCAAGTTTATAATTTTTTGTTAAATGCTTTAAGCAACTGCACAATTTTCGTTTTCATCAAAAACCCGCTACAGTTATACAGTGTGCAATAAGTGTTTTGCAATAATTATTTAGTTTACCAGGGATAATTTTGAATACGTTATTAGTCATAAGGGTGGTGAAATAATTATTTACAAAGGATTTGAGTTTATTCATCATCGTAAAACTGCTACAGGGCTATTCATTGGCGTTGTGTAAAATTCAGAACTTTACGCTGTCGATCGCTGCTCCATACCAGCGACAACAACATCATCCGTGAGCCTTCGGACCACTGTCATGCAAATAGGACTTTTGTAGCTGCAGCTCATAAAGTTGAAAATCTAATAAAAATGGAAATGCCGCATCCAGGGGCAACAGCGCGTTCAGTTATAGCTGACAATTTAAAGAATGTATCAGATGGGTTAAAATTTTGTCTACCAAAGAAAAGTTCATAGACAGGGCGATTAAATGGTTCCAAGCTAAGACAATTGGGAACTTTCAAGCTAGTACAACTAGTTTTAGTAGTCATATTTTTTTCCATGAATTTGCAGTTTGATTAACGAGAACGAGGCCGTCGTTAATCAAGCAAATGAATGAAAAGGGGACTATCAAAACGTGTTGTACACGTAGTATTTTTGCGTAGTGATCTCTTGTAACTCGAAATTTAGTCGAAAAGGACTTGGGAATTTACAACTGTCATATTGACATATCAATAAAACAGTTAAAAAAAGTGTACTCTTTTTCACAATTTTTTGTTAAAAAAAAGTGGTACTTCCAATACGATTTTTCGTTAAAAGATACGACTTTCTTGACCACTATGCAAAAAATTAAATTACGTAACGTTTAAGCTAGATACAGAAGGTTAACTTGATAACAAATCATGTAAATTACTCGCCAACAATATAGACATTAAATAAACCAGAAACTGACTCATAAACAATAAAACTTGACGGTAAACAACCAAATGCGGCTCAAATGCGGCAAATTATTTAATCGTCACAACTTTAGGCTAAGCATAAACATTAAATCTGACGGTAAATGTTCAATTCAGCACACCGACGGCCTACAACAGTTCACACGGTAAATTCTAAATTGACAGCAACGTTACGCAAAATGCCGACACTTCAATAGATCACTTATTTCACTGTAATCTATGCACTTTAAAACTTTAAAATGCAGTACCTTAAGGAGTACAAGTGGCTGCAGATCGACGTCCAATGAAGCTACAGGTGGTCGTTCTCAAACAACTGCGCCCAAAGACGCTAGAAAGGACTAAGGAACAGCCAGAGGTGCTGTCGACAAAGGAGTCTTGACGACGGTAACATCCCCAAAGACAGTAACACAAAGTCCGTAACAACATGACATGGATTCGAGACGATAGACGAAACTTCGATATGCCACACTAGCCTCAACAGAGATCCCCGAATTTAATTCGCCAAACGAGGCGATAATCGAAGCTGCCAACCCCGCGATAAAAAGAACTCTTGGATAACGACGGCGTCAACATACGTCACTTATCAACACCAAGTCCGGCCATCAACACCTACATAGAAATACATGAAAAGTCACCGTTTACTGGCGGCAAAACATTAACTGTGGAACACGCACAACGACAGTTCATGGAGAACTTTGGGAAAGACATCACTACATAAACGACGTCAACTTGTAGTTTAAATTGCGACGCTACGCCTAAACTATTAATTAAAAGACCAATAAACGCCACCCCTTGGTGAACGTCGAAAGGTCACGCGTCGAGGCGCAACACCGCACAAAAAAACCACTTGTTGCCTTCGTCGAAGTTCGCGTTCGAATCTCTTACATGAAGCCCACGCCAACCCAAGTAAGTAAGGGAACGCACCTTATTCACACCAAAACCTCCACACATGTTTCAACGAGGCCAGACGGAGGCGAGGTAAATCCGTTGGCCCCCTCTCATTCCTACTCACTCAACAGACTTTTTCAGCAAAACAATACTGGGCTTAAAGCGATCGTAGGCGTCTCATCGAAATTATGCCACTTAAAAAACGGCTGAACGTGTGTTCGTCTGCCTTGCTTGCACTCACAGCCACCGATACCTTCCAGCGCTGTATTTTGCGTCTAAAAACGAATCGATAAGACTAAATGTGTGCTACTTAAGCGACCAAAGACAAGAACATGTTTAGAAATGCTCTTTCACGGGCGGGAGTTTATACAGAATCGGGAAAACGCAAAAAATTAGGACTAAGGTCGTAAAAATGGAATATGTCCTCACACACATTACATAAGGGACAAATATATAACGTCTGTTAAAAATTGAGAAATATTAATTGACAACGAAGAAATAGCAGAACAAAGCAAAAGTATCTATCAGAGTTAAACAAAGCCAAGAAAACAGAATAAATCTCCCTAGACTAAGAACATGATGATGATAGCAACGAAAAACTGGCGATCCAAATCATGAAAGCAGAGTTTGGCAAAGCAGTTAGCGATCTAGGAGCGAATAGACGAGTAGAATTACGGGTAAAGTTATCAAGGGACGAAAAGAGGCGAAAATTGTGAAATTCTGTCATATTCCACAAATATTGTCACAGTTACATTCCTAAGACAACTTCATCAAACAGTGTGAAAACAAAGATTCTAGCGAACATCATCTATTAAAAGATGCAGCAAAGAGAGAGGTTCAGGAATAAGAAAGGCAATTCTTCCAACTAAGACGATTGATCGAAAAGATGATGAGGAATGACAAAGTAGTATATATGTTACGGTTAAAGTGTTTACTTGGCTAGTTTATAGGCTAGCTGGATAGTATACAAACTATCCAGATGTCTGGCTATTTTGATGGAAAATCAAATTTCTACTAAAATAGCTATGAATATTGGCTGGTTTGCATACTATCCAGCTAGTTTACAAACTATACAAGATTTATCGCCAAAGTACAAACCACAAAAAAGTACACAAATTAACCGGTGATTTTGGCTAGTTTACAAACTATCCACAGTAGTTGGATAAAGTGTGAACTTAATATTAGTAGTAATACATAATAACCAACTCGTTGGTTAGTATGTAAACCAACCAATTCCATTTGGCTAATTTATTAGAAAAGTGAGGTTGTTTATGGCAAGTGCTGTGTGTTGTTATTGTTTACTGTCGTGTCTTGTAAAATTTGTTTAAGGATAGGTATCTGGTTATTAAAAATGACTCAACAGCAACAATTTGAAAACCTTTTTTTGGAAGTTTACGACCAAAAGTCGCAGAATTCAAAATTAATGAATGACAGTGATTATAGTGAACTTTTGCAACGTATAAAGAGAATACGCAAAAATGTTTTGAGGTTTATTATTAATATTTTGTCACACAAATAGTACCTGTATGTCACTTTTGTTTTTTTACTTCATTTTAAGTAGTAATAGCAATGTTATGTTGTACCTATAAATAAACTTTATTTTTGCCAAAGAATTATTTTGCTATCCTAAACTAAATTAACCAAATTGAATAGGTTAGTTTACATACTAACCAACGAGTTGGTTACTACCAATTATAAGTTCACACTTTATCCAAATACTGTGAATAGTTTGTAAACTAGCCAAAATCATCGGTTAATTTGTGTACTTTTCTTGTGGTTTGTACTTTGCCGATAAATCTTGTATAGTTTGTAAACTAGCTGGATAGTATGCAAACCAGCCAATATTCATAGCTATTTTAGTAGAAATATGATTTTCCATCAAAATAGCCAGACATTTGGATAGTTTGTATACTATCCAGCTAGCCTATAAACTAGCCAAGTAAACACGTTAATCGTAACATATACATGTCTTTATAGATCTAGAAAATAATTTTGACAATGTCTAATGGAAGAATTTGTAAAAATGCAGCAAAAACAAAGATAGAAGAACAACATGTAGCCTATATAAAGATTATACAACCATAATACAAAATGATATAATTGAGAAAATAGCGGCTAATAAAACAAGAACGCGGGTGTTTTTCGTCACCAATCTTCTCTTCTTCTTCATCAACCTCTTTGAATCCACTGCTGGATGTAGGTCTCCCCTTGAGTCTTCCACTCTTGTCTGTTTTGCGCTAGTTGGTGCCAGTTTTGTCCTGTTATTGCTTTAATATCATCTAGCCAACGTTTTGGTGGTCTTCCCACATTTCTTTTGTGCTCTCTTGGCCTCCACTGGATGGTATTCTTAGTCCATCTTTCACTCTCTTGTCGGGCCACATGTCCCGCCCAACTCCACTTCAACTTTGCGATCTTAGCGATTACGTCGTCCACCTTCGTTTTTTTTCTTATGTCTTCGTTCCGAATATGTTCTCTCAGAGAGACTCCCAACATTGCTCTTTCGATAGCCCTTTGTGTCGTTCTTAATCGGTTGGCTGATTGTATTGTAAGTGTCATTGTCTCCATGCCATACGTCATGACAGGGAGAATACAACTATTGAACACTTTTATCTTTAGGCTAATGGGTGTTTCTGTATTTCTTAAAACCATGTTGAGTTTACTCATCGCAGCCCAAGTGATACGTATTCTTCTCGTAATTTCCGCCATTTGATTTTGGTTGCTTGCTCAATCAGTCGAACAGGTGGGGTTCCGCAAAGGTTACAACACTATAGAGCACCTACAATCATTACGTATACTCATAGAGAAATGTAATGAATACAAAGTACCCCTTCAGCTAGCCTTTGTGGACTATAATAAATCTTTCGATTCCATAGAACTATGGGCAATCTACCAAGGGCTGAATAACGCCAGAATAGACTCAAGGTATAAGGAGCTCCTGAAACAAATATACAACAAAGCAACCATACAAATAAACATAGCAGAAGACGGAAGATAAAAGTCGAGCTAGGAGTCAGGCAGGGAGATACGATCTCCCCAAAATTATTCACCCTTGCGTTAGAAGATGTGTTAAAGAAATTAAACTGGGAAGAACGCGGAGTGAAGATTGACGGTCGACACTTGAGTCATCTTAGATATGCTGAGAGAACTGAAAACGGAATCAGAGAAAGTCGGCCTGAAGATGAATCTGAATAAAACCAAAGTAATGACAGAAGAAAACACTAGAGTGGAAATAGACGGAAATGAAATCGAGAAAGTAAACGAATAAACATATCTAGGACATACAATCGCAAGCAAAATCGTCACCAATACTATTCAATATATACTGCAATAAATCCCTACCCAACTTGGTGTTGTTAATAAATAAATAATGTGTAGGAATATCACCACAAATACAAATAATTATTAGTTTGGTTTTAGTAAAGAATTCAGAATATTGTCAATTTCAGGGCTTACTAAAAATTTATGCTGTGTATTATTTACTAGCAAAATTAACGGTTTATTGCTTTTTCTATTTTATTTATTATCAATCAGAATTAATAATAATTGCTCCGACCTTTGCATAAAAAAAACTTTTATCAAAGGGTTAGGTTTTAACACCCAGTATAACAATTACTGTTGAGTATGATTTTTGCACGAGTATGGCAAATACCCGACCTTCCTGCATCTGACAGTTAAACTGTAAATTGACGGCATAAACACAGACGGTTGATCGCACAAAGCTAGCGTAATTTAATTCAAAATTCTCTAACAATCAACGAATTTCGAGTCAAGTAAATATGCAATGTAATTAATAATGACGTAGTATAGCTAACCTGTTTTGTTTTCTTTCTTCTGAGGGCAAATGGGCGCGGAAATTGGCAATTGTTTCACTTCCTGTAACTCGACCCAAATCTGAAGCCAACAGCAAAATCAAAGGACGCCATCGCAATAAAATTCTCTGGAACGAAGCTGGGGCTGGAAAACTCTCTCTGGACCTCGTAGCATGTCGATTCTTGATGCTGCCCAAAGCTAAAGGACCCTGAGAACTTATTTCCTGTTGAAATTTACCTTGAAATGTGGGCTTCGTACGCTGGATACATTTTCCACTGACGCCACGGCAATTACACAAATCTGGAATGCCCCTTGCTTCTGATTTATGGACGTAAACAGCAAGGAAGGACTTCTCTCCACGATGCACATAAAATTCAGCCGGCTGCTAACCCGAAACTAGTTGAAATCCTGCTTCGATGTCGGACCCACTTGGACAAACTTTTCAGAGCAATTCCCTCTTCCCTGGAATTCAATAACACGGTGAAACTTCTCAAAAAGACTGTTTGCAGACTGGTGAATAAATAAAACCAGCCGCTGGACTCACTTAAATAAATAATACCATTCTAGGGAGCCAAGCTTGCACACAGCTATTTCTTTTACGGCTTGGGTTAATAACTAAAATAGTCGAACATTACGTATCTTAGCAACTAAATTACAACTGTTTTAAAGTAAGTTTTCATACTATGTATTACTTAGAAACTATACTATTTGTACAATCACTGTATGGATTAGAAAGAATCATGTGATAGAACTACAACATGAATATAGATACTCACATAATCCGATATTCTTGTGCCCTATGGTGTCGAGGTTTGGTTGGATACACTATTTTAGCCTTTCTTTTTATCAAAGTTGCTCCATGCTATCCTCTTTGTTGCCATTTCCTCTGTTTCGTTCTGGGATTTTCCGCCTTGGTTTCCCTCTTCTAGTTCTTCCCACCGTTCCAGCCTTCCAAAATGTCTTCACTTGACTGTTGTGGTTCATTCTCACGATGTGGCCAAACAATCTAAACTTTTGTTGTTCTATGGTTTCACTCAAAGGCTTTATTAGCAACACTTCCCTGACGAACCCTTTCCTTATTTTGACCGTTCTCCTGGCACCTAAATTTTATCCCAAAAATTTAATTTCTGAGGCGTGTAGTCTGTTTTTCTGCTTATCAGTGAGTACCCAGATTGGCTACTATAAATTAGAGTTAGTAACTAGATAGTTTCATAGACTGCCAGTTTAGTTTGGATGTTCACTTCGGTTTTATTTAGGAAGTTTTTATGTAGGGCTTGGTAAACTTTCCTAACTCTTAATTCTACTGTTAGCTCTACTTCCAAATTTCTGGAGAATGGATTTGTTCCTAGGGTATTTGGAACTGTTGACTTGCTGTATATCCTCACTTTTGCTGATACCACCACTTTCTTTTTTTCCACATTTAGTTCCAGTTTATATTTCGATAGTACTGCTTTCCAGATCTCCAGGTTAAACTAAAAAAACTCTTTCAGAGTCAGCACACAATTCGATATCATTTACAAACGTACAACCTTCTAAATTTACCGTTAGTAGATTATTGAATCCATAATTAAATATCTCCATCTTTGGTTTACACTCTACTGTGCTCCTCTCCATAACGCAACTGGAAAGCAGTAGGATTAACACATCTCTCTGCCTAACTTTCTCCGTTGTTATGAGTGGTTTTGATAACATGTTTGCTGTTCTTACTCTGTTCATAGTGGCTTTTTAAGGCCTCCTAACTGTCTTGATTAAGTTGTGGTTTACACTTTTCCTTTCCAGGATTCTCCAGGTGGTGTATCTTCGTGTGCTATCAAAATCTTTTTCATGTCTTTGAAGTGTGAGAATACCTTCCTATATTTCTTTATTTCTTTTGCCAGTTGCTGTAGCGTGAGGACGAAAAATACCTGTAATATAAATATAAATAGAACAAAACGAAGATAATGGTATCTGGGAAAAACTACCAAGAAACTACTGACATACATATTTATTACAAATAACATAGAAAGTTCATTTACTTCCATATGTATGAAGTATTATAGTACTTCAAGTTAAGCTTTTCATAATGAGATAGGTACCTACTAATATCCAATGGAATTCCGATTAATACTATTTAGGAAAATATTCTTACAGACCTATGTGTGGAGTGTAGCACTGCACTTCGGATATTGAACGTAGTTTATGCTCTATATCAAAAAAGTTAATAATTAAATTTTTTATTTTTTTAAATACCTAACTTGTCCATTTTAAGAGAAAACCTCATTTAATTTTTACGTATAAAAATCTAGTGGTGTGCTCAGAGTTTTGAAAACTGTTGTCATAGTTGAGCTACAGCGGCCAACTTAATTTTTTCTTATGGGGCTTATAGTTGGCCACGACTGTGCCGTTATCCTGGCGCAAATCTAATTAAGAAACGCAATCAATGCATTTAAAATGTCCGAATAGGCAACTTCCTGTCACATTGGTGTTTTCGAACTCCACCTTGTTGATAAGATTCCGCGCAATGCAAAACGTGTTGATAACCTTCGGGTCAAAGCAACATTCCTGTGCAAAATGTTGATAACGCCCGTAGTCCAGCGCTCTTTATCTCGAGAATTCTAGTCTCCTCCTCAAGTTTCCTACCAGATAACAGGAAGTATAAATACAAGCAGTTTGGCCACTATAGGGGACCGGGCTCCGTGGCTTAGTGCGTTGCACGTCCACTTAGCATTCGGGAGGTCGTTGGTTCGATTCCTGCGGCCGTCTGCCTTGATTCAGGTTTTTAGGCGGTTTTCCTGAGTCAACAGAGTACCTTCTCTGAGGTGAATGCCGGGGCAGTATTTCTCCACCTTTCCTGACCTTCCTTCCAAGTCTCCACTCCTCCTATCTCTCACCCATCCCGAGTTTCCCGTTCTTGGCTGAAGAGGGACGGAAGGTCCCTATAGCAGCCCGCCTCCAGTTGGGGGAATTGAAATAACCTTTATGTTTGTCCTTTTTTTCCACTATAGGAAACTGATAGAGAGAACTTCACCCGGCATCCTAGCCTGAGTGCCTCCAGCTCTCTCACACCGCCGCCGTCCCCGCTGTTACAAACTTATTTTCCAAGCTCCGGACTGCAACAAGTTCTGTCAAATTTATTCCCTGACCGAATAAGCTTTGTTGGACAGCACTCTCTCACGAAGTCTCCACTCCACGGTGTGTTGTCGGCGCTGTACTCGGTGCTGACGGCCTCTTTTCTCTGCGTGCTCGGCTATCGGACCGCAAAACAATATTCCTCCCCTGTAATGCCCAGATCATTTACAAGTACCGCTAAAACAAAAGAAAGCCCGGCCCTGTAGCCATCTCCTGCCAATCGAGCTCCACAACGCCACTTACCTGATCAAAATGTTCCCTGCACCTTCAGGCAGTTGCATCAGATCATTAAACGTTTATATTTCACCCTGGGGTTGTTCGGGACGCTTAAAAATTGCACGGAATACCTGAACTGTTTATAAACTGAATCTGTCAAATCACGCAATTTTACTTCATTACAGATGAAGCCTGTCTTACCGGCCCACAGACGAATGTCAGAACCATCGGAACTGCGAGAAGAAAGCAATAAAAGAATTCAAATTATGTTAAAAAACAGCTGGGCAGACAAAATAAAAAAAATCTTTGAGAGAATGGAGGACAAAGGACGACTGTGAAATCATATAGAAAAGCAAGGAGACATCTTAGTAAAATACATACTGCCAATGACGTAGCTACCGGTGTTCAAACGTGTTCGATTGAACACGGGCCCGGGCCCTAGAGGCCCGCGAGGGGCCAGTAAAAACAAAAAATATAAGTGGTTCTTACAAATAAAATTGAAAATTTGTGTACTGCAAAATATAAACTATATTAATTTCCTTTGGGTCCTAATTCAGTTGAACATCACTATTTCACTAATTGACGCGTTGGTCATCCAGACACGATGCTCTGTTAGCTATAGGATACAGGTACGTCGATGTACAGAAAGCGTTGAAAATATTATATTAAGATCCAATAAGAAAACAGAAGTCGATGAAGCTAAATCAATTAAAACAGCATTAGTTTACGAAACTATATTTTTAATAGTTTTAGAAAGTACGATTTTAAATCTCTCAGATGTGGTTTCAAAGGTCTTGTAGAATAAAGAACAAAATTTGCAGCAAGCATTGGAACTGTTTGAAAAACTTCTTAAAAGCATCATGAACCTTAGACATCAGTTTGATGAATTAGAAAATGAAACTGATAATGTTGCTATTGAGTGGGGCATTACAGTACAATTTAGCAGTAAAAGAATAAGGATAAGCGGACCAAAAATACATTTTGATGAAAAAATAATCACCATGTTGTAGAAACAAACGAAGCTGTTTTTCGAATTAATGTATTTTACAAGAATCTTGATATTATCATAAGTCAGATTAACAGGAGATTTGCCGGCTTACAGGAAGTGGTAAGCAGCTTCAAAATTTTAATGAAATCTGTACTTTGTAACTATTCCGATTCAGAATTGCGACAGGAAGAAGAGATGCTTCAGAAAACTACCCTGAGGATATTTCAGAAAATTTTCAAAATCTAATTTTGTCGTTGATAGTTTCAAGAAGATGTACAACAAATTGGTGACGTTCTTACTTTATAAAAATTTATATCTGTGAAAAATTTTACCGACATCCTTGCAGCGTGTTTTTTGTTTTTGACCATACCAGTAACCGTTGCGTTAGCAGAGAGGCCGTTTTCTAAATTAAAAATAATAAAATTATATTTTTCTACAACCACTACTAAAAGTGGGCCTTCTTGGCTCTAGGTTTTTTCACCAAAAGTGACGTTTTATAAATCAGCTTGTTAAAAGTGAAATCAATTGTTTACTTTTAGCCCATGTGCTAAAAGTAAACAGCTGGTGTAGAATTTAGAATTTTGGGCTGGAAGTGATGTTATAAAGTTCTAGTTACTTCTTTCGTTAGAGGTAAAGTGTTTTTTAACTAATTAAAGTATTATGTAATGAATAAAGTCGGATGTGTACTATTATAATTACTTTTGATAACTGACTTTGACAGCTACTGGCTGCAGAAACATTCACCTACTCGTCAAGGCCATCTCTTTATTATGACATAAATTATAACTGTCATAAATGAAATCTTTGTTAAATCGACATTTATGGATTAATAACAGTAAATTTAAGACAGTAAAAAAAATATTGTGTGTAACTCGTGCTAAAAGTGTTTATGCACGGGACGTGTTATGAAACTCAGCATTCGGCTTCGTTTCATAATTTTCATATCTCGTGCATAAACGTCCACTTTTAGCACTTGTTGCACAAATAGCTATTAAGAAACCGCATGAGTCACATAAGACTGTCTTCGTTGGCCGTGTTATCAATAGAAAATAAAATTGCACAACGTTTGAACGTTACAGAACTAATTAAACAGTTCGGTTCTGAAAAATGAGAAAGAAGCAATTTCTGTAATTAATTGTATCTGTTGCATTTATTATATTTTAATATTTCTGTTTTTATATACGTTTATTTATGGTTTACGGTAGAATTTATCGATTTTCTGTTTTTTAGAAATACGTGTATATAATATAATAAGTTTCTTTCTAAAGAAGTGTTTTATTTTATATAAATAATTAGTAATTGTATATTGGGTAAGGGGTCCCAATAAAATGCTTGAACACATGCCCGCGACTTTCTCGCTACGTCACTGCATACTGCGATGAGACAGACTACTTAATATTGTAAGAGAAGAAAAGACAGAAGACCTAGTGCGAGCCGTAGGCACTGATTGCAATACACACAGTGGAACGTGGAACGTTCTTCAATCAAATGACTAAAAATAAGTATCTTATTTAGTGTTTTAAATAACAAACTTTTGGTATAAACCTTAGGGAAGAATATTTATACAACATACATTTTTTAATTTGCGAAAATGCTAAGCAAATACCTTCTGTTGTCAAGACCTTACGTTTAAAATTTACAGAAAGTTTAAGAACGTATGTTCAGGTGTCCGTAAAGATTTAAGAAGGAATAATTTTAAATATCTACTAGCCATAGGAAAGAATTAATGCACATAATATTTACGACAGACAATTGTTTCAATTCGGTAGTAAAAAGAAAATATCTTCGTTAGTGTATTATATAACATAGCGTATTTTTTAAATGTGTAGTAATCTTGAAGATATTACCACTTACAAGAACTTTTCCATCCTGAATAATTTCCGAAAAGCAATTAAATTTCGCTGACCTTGCAGAAATAAAATGTGTTAATTGCATATTGGGGTCAAGTTTTTTCATAAGTTGTTTATCTAACAAAACTTGTTTGAGAACGAGCATACAAAACTTGTGTCGATTATATATTCAATAAGATATTGTTGCTTTTACTTATCTGTCCATCAATGGTGAGACTGTGTTTACCATCAATTTCATTCTTCGCCTATTTCTGATAACTTTATTTTAATGTTTTTTGTACATGACTGCAGAAAGTTCTTTCCCTGATAACTATTTTGATCATTAAAAATGTCACATTTAGAATAAATAATTGACTTTTAAGATTTTTTAAAGGTTTGCATGCCCAAACTGTTAATGTATGTTGTTTTAACTTTCTGCAAACGTCCATTTATTAACATTAGAATCTTACCATTGCTTCAAATTTAACCAGAAACAGTTTTTGGCTGTATCGATTCCACGTGAAATTTCATACAATTAAGGCTTAGAACATTATCGTATACCGTCAGCGCGGGAGTAGATACTTCCAATACAGAATAATAGCTCAGTACATTAATGTAAGAAGCTGTAACAAACGGTAATAAAGTGGTGCATACAAATTACTGTCTATTAAACTACGCGACAGGAGCTACATCATTAACTTTATCGTCTACAGTGAAGTAAAAACTGGAAATGAAAGTCGAAAGAACAGAAATGTGATAATATGCAGAACAATTAATTTACGTTTTAAAGCACATCTAATAGCATACAATAGTCGGCATTATAAATTATGTAATCGAACAAGTTTAGCTACCCATATGGTACGTCACAAATTGGTCAAAAAATGTCATACTCGTATAAGAACGGACTGGTGATGTTCCAATGATTTAGTTTCAGTTTACCACTACCACATAATCGTAGTGAGTGAAATAAATTTAAACATAAAAATGTTGCCATTTTTCGTTTACGTCTCCAATGGAATTGTGTTGTGTTATATCTTGACGCTTCTCGTGTATATTGATTATTCTAAATGGGTTCAGGGATACTGGAAAAAGAAAAAGGTGCCTTATCTGGAGCCGAACCTCCTGCTAGGAAACTTTGGATATGATTTTCTCTTCACTCACCCAACCTTCCAGCTCCAGAAAATGTACAACAAGCTGAAGGCCAAAGGTGTCCAACACGGTGGCGGGATCTACCTGTTAACAACGGCTAAGTACTTGCTAGTTGATCCACAAGCAATCAAATCGATCATTCAGTGCGACTATCAACACTTTACCCATCGCAACTTTTACTACAATGAAAAGGCTGATCCGTTCAGCGCCAATTTGGCATTCATCAGTGGACAAAGGTGGCAAGATGTGCGAACTGCGTTAATGATACAACGTCCAAGGGGCCTACCGGCAGGACAGCTTGTCCTGCCGGCAGGCCCTAAAATTGAATGTGTGATTTTATATATGATGCGGTCCTTCTAGAAGTACAAAAATGTCACCAACGGAAAGTGCGTAAAATTTTGCCTATCTCTTGTGCAGGTTTGAACTCGATTGTTCAAACCGCATAGAAATTATCGGATGATATTGGTTTGCGAGTAGTTTCTCTCCGTTAGCAGTGGCGTTCGGACGTTTGTTGCTTCGCTGCACAAATGGTCACAAAAATTAACGATCGTGTATTCACGAAAGCTACGAATTTTGATGATGGCATCAACAATTGGAGTCTGTCTATGTTTGGATCGGGACATAAAACTATAAATTATAGATTAAGTTTGTTTCTTGTTATTACCTTTTATGTTTCTTGTTTTTACGTTTGTACTGAATGGAACACAAGTTTATTTTTATATCACAGAAAAAGAATAAATACTGTTTATTTTATAGTAAAAGCGCATTTATTTCCTAAAACCTACAAAAAAGAAACGTATCCAAAAAAACATTAGACTACGCCACTAGAAAAAGGAGATGTACTGCCCGAAGCTAAAAAGTCCTGCCTGAAGGACAGAACACATTAGAAATCAAAGGCCTGCCAGCAGGACAAAGTGGCCGGTACAACTGTCCTTCTGGAAGCTCCTTCCGGCAGGACAGTTGTTTGGACGTTCTATCATTAACGCCTGCTTTCAGCCCGGGGAGGGTAACTACTGCGTTTGATACCTTTGTAGCCTTCGGACGTAAAATGATAATGGTACTGGATGTGCATGTTGGGAACAAACCTGTCGATATTAAGCAAATCCTAAACCGGTACGCCACTGATTCGATTGCTTCTTACGCTTTTGGTCTAGAAACTAACAGCTTTGACGAGGGCTCCGAATTCGTTAAACAAGGAGAGCGCGTTTTCGAATCGAATCTGCGACTGCTCAAGCTTAACTTTGCCCAAGTGCACCCCACGGTCTGGAAATTTTTTGGAGTGGGTTTATTTGACGATGAAACTAGAAGGTACTTTACCAGCGTTTTTCAAGATGCTGTTAAATTACGGGAAAGCACAGAGGTGCCCCGAAAGGACGCGCTTCGGGCGCTTATTGATTTAAAAGCCGATTGGATTAGAGCGAATAGAAAAAAATGCTAAGCTATGGTCGAGCTTGCAGCTCACGGTTATGGTATGTATCAAAGAATATGTACATATTCTTTGTCTATAAGCTCCAAGTTGCGGTCCAATAAATGTTATGATTGCTCGGTTCCTACTATCTGGTGCCTATTAAATGTAATGATTACCCTTTTGTGTACTTTAACACGTTGACCGCCATGTGAAGCACGAGTGCATCGCATGGCTCCTTAATATATGGGCCACGCCACTCACATGTTTTTCGCATGTTACTTTCACTCTAGGCCACGCAGCTCACATTTGCGCTGCACTATAGTCGTATTCTTATGAGAGATTAAGGAGGATGGCCTACTTTAAATAAAATATTTGCCCTAATATTTTAATTTATTTCTTTGACTTGGCTAGCTCAGGTTAAAACAAACATGTTACCTCAGGTGGGTACTTGCGTTAGAAAATTTTATCAAATAATGGTTCAAATGTTTGGTTATTGGGAAGTTATTTCAGATGATTTTAAATCTTTCAACTGTCACTGTCAACTTACTAATATGACAATTATTCTGTAGAAAAACAGCACAAATATAACCAAGCTATTTTGTCACATGTATTTGAATCTTCAACTAGGAACCCCACTTCAATTAGAATCCACAGCGTTACAATGAACCAAACTCCACCAAAGTGTCACGCTACAACTCCAACAGCCACCCAGCTCTCCTAGATGGTAGACCTTTTACTACATACAACTGCAAATACAAGCTGTAATCCTCTTTACAGCAACCAACATGGTATCCAATCCTTCTATTCCATTCCATAAATATCGATCCAAATGATGAGTTTGTGACAGCAAGCCCAATGAAAATCCAATTCACAGATGTCCTTACCGCAATTGTGACCCACGCGAACTCGAACCAGCAATCCCCGTTCCAGGTTATAATTAATCCATTAATAAGTATATGCCAGCATTAGTCTCCTTCTTGTTAAAATATGTCTCAATTTTAAATTATCAATTATTCTATTTATTTTTAATTAATTTTGTTCTTTGCACCCTTATCTATCACACCATTAATAAACTTTGATTGATTTTATAACTTTTTCTTAATACAGAGAATTATGTCTACATTTTTTCAAATCGAAATCAGTTGTTATCTAATAATAAATCTTCAATTTTTTAACATAATGTTTTAAACTAACATCCTGGATTACTTTTTACTACATACAGTACATTTTCTTAATTAATATGACAAATTCCAGGTAAATTATTTAAATATTAATTCAGCTTATGACTTTCATATTGTTTAAGACTATCTTGTAGTTTGTTCTAACTATTTACCTTATAATTATAAATTGTTCTCTGTAACTTCAATAACCATTTGTAATCCAAAGATAATAATTTTATTTTTTTTAGAACATTATTTTGTATAGCCATTCTGTTTTAATTTTTGATCGATTTCACCCTTGTACTTTTGATAATTAGATAGTTTTTCTATACAAAATAGCTTCCTATCTAGTTATTTATGTTTTTAACAATAGATCGGCAGTCCTGGTTTGCAACTATCTCAGTATATAGATTGTATTGTAACCAATCGTTGAGCATAAATTGTTTGCATTAACTGGTATTTCCATCATATTTATTTATTTATTTATTTATTTATTTATTTAATTCGCACTCAGCCAACAGCCGTTAGGCCAATTATAGGCGTCGCTGTGCAGTTATGAGGACTTCCAACCCCACTAACGACTGTCATGATGTTGTATGACCGCCGGGACCAACTTTTTTCCGTGATAGCCGTACCACGAGGCGTCGAGAGATGCAGCCGTGGAACTCCCATCCAAGTTCTGACCAGAGACAGCGTTGCTTAACTCTGCTGATCGAACGTGGACGCTTGTTCAAGCTACACCACTCGGGACCCTATACGTCTATTACGTTACATCAGAATACCTTTCAGAACAGTTAGTTGACAGTTTGCTTTTCTAATGGTAGGTATAGCTAGAAATTAACAACTAATAACAGATAGTAAGTAGCCCCTGACAAAACCCTTTATGTAAACTCGTAACAAATAACAATGAATTAAAAATCATTACAGAGACATATTATACTACATCTGCTGTATCTTTTAAGATGTCATCAGTAAGTTGCTCCATTAACGGGTTGAAGCCCAGCTTCTGGATTTCTTGCATTGCCTCTTTGCGAAGCTCAAAAATTACATTCTTGGTGTAGTCAAAACCTCCATATTTTTCTATAAGAGACAAACAACGTAACTTGTCGGTTTGTTGTGCGTTGGCGAAGTATATCTGCAAACCACTGTTAAGAAATGTACTGCTTATTCGATCATCTCAAATGTGAGACTACAAAGGATACCCAATATCTGATTATCTTCTGGATTACTGTGAATTGCATAAAGAATAGGAAAGCTGAATTTTCCTTCAGTGATATCCTCGCAGAAACTTTTCGTTTTCATATACTGAAAAAGATGGGAATCAGTTATATTAAGCTATAAATCTGTTGCTGCTTAATAAACCTATCATTCTTGTAAAAATGTTATTAACAGTACAGGCAAATAGATTTATTATATACAGGACGATTCAAATTTGACAAAAATATTTTAGTGTAAATTTCAATGGATAAACTAAGCAAAAAAAGTTCAGATACACCATTACGTTACTGAAGAACTTTCACTTAAGGTTCGAGATAGATCATCACCATTTTACCTGTATAGATTGGTCACTTCAAATTTTACAAAAGAGGTAAGAATTTAAAGATGCCTAGTTGAAGAATCATCAATCAGCAGCTTTACCAGGAGTTTCAAAAGCCACAGTTTCCATTTATGTTGAAATAAGAAAAACGAATATCAGATGGTTACTACAAATGCTTGCCACAACTGAAATGAATAAGCGAACGGAAATGTATCAGCAACTTTTATTGATTATGAAAACTGACTGGATAATATTATAAGAATTGTGACTGAATAGAATTATCTAATATGAGCCAGGTGCCTACATCATAACTCTCCTCTCACTATGATTTTCAAAGTTGTTGCATACTCAGCAAAAATTATAGCAACCACCATAGAATAATTTAAAAGTGATTACTCTGGAAAATTTATATTTACATTCAGGGACATCAATTCCCTTTTATAAAAGTGCAGATAATATATCATAATGTATAAAAATTGAGAATATTACCTTGTAATACCGACAAATATAAAATGCGGTTATCCAGATAAAAGATAACCTCATTTTGCATAATAGTAGTTTTTCTTCAAACGGCAGTAAAATGTGGCATTATATTGCTGGATTGATGATGCTAAACTGTCACTTTACTGCCATGCGGCAGATAATATTATCTGCCGCTGACGAGGTAGAGTAATTTTCTTCGGATTTTCTTATAAACGTTTGAAGAAAAATTTTTATATGTTATACGGAGCAAAAGTGTCTTTATGTGGCTTGGCTGTACTTATCTGCCTCGCAAGCTCGACATATAAACCGTACAGCCACGCCACATAAAATATAACTTTTGCTCCTAATAACATAATATACTATTGTATACCAAGGCACTGAAGTTTAGCTTTTCATCACGAATGTGGATTTAGTTGCCGAGGCCCGTAGGGCCAAGGCAAATAAACCACATGAGGGATAAAATGGAACTTCAGTGCCGAGGAGTACATTATGTTTTATTTCAAATCAAGAAATCCCAACATTTTAACCAACATTTGTAGGTTATGTTAACGTCGGTTGACGTTTATCTGTCGCCTGGCCACCTACAAAAAAGTCGTGAAACAATGGATTACTTTACTGCAGATTTCTCGTATTTTAATGACGATTTCGAGATGCTTTAATGCTGATTTCAAATAAAATGTAGTTATCTTAGAAAAGTGAACGCCAAACAGTCGGCATCAACTAGGAAAAATTTTCACTTTGATCTTTAAAAAAACTGATTTAGCCTTATCCAATATACCGAGTGATTTTTACTTACTTGGAAAATGGCGTCTTTTGAAATTGATAAAATCAAAAAAGTGCTATTTTTCTAAAATTAAGTAAGATTTCAATGAGATTTTTTTGTCCTGGGTTAGTTTTAGCAAACTGAATAATCTTAAAGCCAGAAAACAACGGTTTTACTTTATCTTTCGCAGAAATATTATTTTTCAATTTTTAAACATTTTTAAAAATTTCAAATACCCATTTTTTAGATGGAGGGTTTAAAGATTTATAATTGAAAGTAATAATAGAAAATGTAATTACTTCTTTAGATTTATTATTATTTAGCGAAAAGTAATATGTTCTCATAATTTTTACGTAAATTACTATTAGAAAAATACTGTAGATGTTCGATTACAGTTTTCTAAATGAGGATTTTTACTTCCTCTTGCCATAAAGGAAGTATTGGATTCACCCCAAAATTCGAAATTAAGTTTTCAACAGATCTTCACGTTCCTTGAAACCAAAAAACATGTTTTTGTTTATTGGTCTGTCTGTCTGCCTGTGTGTGCCTGTCTGTGTGTCTGCCTGTGAACAGAATATCTAAAAACGAAAAGAGATTTGGCGTTGAAACTTCATATATAAGTTTTGTCTACTATCTAAATGGGACAGCAAGCTTTTGAAGAAAATTGCATAACCGGAAGTATGGTGTTTACTCTTGCGATTTTTTAGTTTTTTTCGATTTATAGTGGTTTTCCAGTTGAATACCTCTAAATGGGTTTTTTTGTTTTTTTTCCTATTTTTTTGTTAACTCCTATTTTAAATATAACACCCAGTATATTATTACATTTTTGAATTTAGCTTAAAATTTGGGAGAACATTTGTATCTTCATCTAACGCTCTATTTTGTACGGTTTCCATAAAATTTCCAATTTTTGAAAAATTTTGACAAATGCTTAAAAATTAAAAATCAAATTTTTGGCTAATTATAAGATCATTGTAAAAGGAAGTTGTGTGCGTGTATCACTGTAGATTTTTTTATTCATTTATAATTTTGTATTTAGATATAAAATCACATTTTAAACAATTTTTTGCTAAGTTTTTTGTTTATATTGGCAAGTAACTGCATTTTTCGAAATTATTTTCAAAAAATGTAAAGATTCACAGATAATAGAAGTCACGTGACAACTTTTGTTTGGCCCAAATGCAATGTGTTTCAGCCAATTCCGATCTCCAGGGTTTCCATTTTCAAAACAAATTTCTATTAGATGCCAACTTTTTGGCGATTACTGTATACTAATGATTTTAGATGACACGACTTGTTTTGTGTAGCACTTATTGAGACATAATAGCAATTTACGATGCAAGTAACGTTATCAAGCTTTTTAGATTACGAGAGAATAGTTTAAATGAACGAGCGACGTTAGGAGCGAGTTCTTTAGAAGTCTCCAGTAATGTAGAGAGCAGATAACGTTACGTATATCGTAACATCGTTTAATTTATCCTAAAATACTAACTTTTTTCAAAAAATGGGAAAAATTGTTATTAATACACAACAGCGAGACATGACATATATCTGCTATGGCTGTGGTGGGATCACATAAAATACTGTATTGTTGGTAGCACTGTCAGGTTATGTTAAATTCGAGATTAGCAGGTTACGTTTTGCGTCAGTCTGTGTCAAATAGCAAACAAAACCTAACCTACTAACATCGCATTTGACATAGACTGACATTGTCACTAACAGTACAAGTCAGTACTGCCAACATATAAATAAATGCTAAAGTATCGGTATGTTATTTTTCTTAACAATACTACTGCTGTTAAATGCATCTTCACGCAATTCGTTGTTACGTAGTTACTATCATAGTAACATATTAGGATAAAATAAAATGTTTTAAGCAATGAAATATGACAATCTCCAAACATTTTCTATATAATTTGTTTTTTATTATACCTGCATCAGAATCGCCGTTTAAAGCACGCCTGAGCGTGCGAAAACAGGCGATTAAAACTCGCCGAGCTTTAAAGATTGTCCAGGAAACGACTGAATGCAACAACGGACGTGCACGCGACAAAAACGTAAACAATTCTCGTAACTATAGTAGCAATATTATTATGCCCTCGCGATTTATCACGACAAAAAATATTTCTAAGTTTTTAGTGCGTAATTTATTTCCAGTATTGCAGGTATAATAAAAAATAGCGTAAAGTATTCGTGGATAACTGGTCTTTAAAACACTTGCTCTATTTCGAGCACTCCGGCTACGCCGTCGTGCTCGAAAACTCGCTCGTGTTTTAAAGACCTTATTATCCACTCATACTATAATATACTATTTATGTGATAAACAGTAACTTCTTGACAAGAAAATGTGATTATCCCTCGCTAATTGTAAAGGGTAATATCTACTTAATGAAGCATTTTCAGTTCTTGCTTATAGGAACTTGTTTTAATATTTCAGTGATTTTAAGTCAACCTTAATAATAAATATTAGCTGTCACCTCAACAATTTTCTTGCAATAAACGCTGTCATCATGAAAATTCGTAATTCCTAAATCAAAAGTTAAGTTCTTGCCTAATGTTGCCATAAAAGTGGAATTTAGATGCCCTAACCGATTCAGTTCACTGCAGTTTATATTTAAGTACCTACACTTGTTAATATTTTACTAGTATTGTTAGCAAATAAATCTATTGCCAAAGTCTGTTCCAGCTGAGTACTTCAGTAATACGTTTTGCAATTAGGAAGAGGAAGTTCTAAGGTTCTAATGTTTGCATTACGAAATATACCTACATCTTTAGAAGTTAAATTTGTGTAGTCATCTATAACTTGATAAGCTATTCCAAGAATGTTAGCCAATCTGGACACATTTATCTTTTCAGTACTGTGCATCTGCATTAGATCCGCAATTAGCTGGAAGAACATACCTGTTTCTGCAAAGAAAATAAAAAGATAGAGTTATAAAATACTCGTAAAATTTGCTACTTACTCCCCATCACCATTTCTTTATATTCTTCTATAGTAGGGCAAACATTATATTCTCGCCAGTACAGCTCCATTCCCTGACCTCTTAGACCTTGTAGTAACATCTCTATTAGGTTTTTAGTCTCTTGTTAAACCAGAAAATAAGATGTAGCTGTTTAAATTAGAGTAAATGGTGACTATAAGACGAGAACTTACACATAAAGTAAAAAACCATGGGTGATGTAGGTATGTACAAACTATTGTCTTGGCCTTTCTAAGGCCCTGAACACACGGGATTCCGTTTCCCAGATTCGGAATGCGGGATACAGAATCTGAGTCTGTTCAGACACGGCGACTGAATCTCAGACGCGGGCCTTCAGTCACTTGCAGTGCCGTGCTGTTATGGACCTAGCATTGCTGTTCTTTGTTTCTGTCGAATTAGTCTAGAAGTGCTGTATTTAAAGTCAGGGATTGGGCTCTACTAAGCTAATAAACTTTTCATTGTCAAATAATGTACGCTCTATGATCGTTGTATAGTAAGGAACGCCTTGCTTATTCGATTTAAATAGAAGTTGCAGAAAATCTGCTACGCCTATGATATGATATCAAATGTTCTGGCTGGCAAAAGTAGGCGAGTCCAGGCCGTGGTACACGTGGACTCGTATCCTCTATATGCTCCAATGGTAAATCGGTATCCGAGATACAGAATTTGTCGCCGGCGGCCGAAATGGAGAGATAAGGAAAATTGGCCGCCGGCGACAAATTCTGTATCTCGGATACCGATTTACCATTGGAGCATATAGAGGATATGAGTCCACGTGTACCACTGCCTGGACTCGCCTACTTTTGCCAGCCAGAACATATGATATCATGTCATAGGCGTAGCAGATTTTCTGCAACTTCTATTTAAATCGAATAAGCAAGGCGTTCCTTACTATACAACGATCATAGAGCGTACATTATTTGACAATGAAAAGTTTATTAGCTTAGTAGAGCCCAATCCCTGACTTTAAATACAGCACTTCTAGACTAATTCGACAGAAACAAAGAACAGCAATGCTAGGTCCATAACAGCACGGCACTGCAAGTGACTGAAGGCCCGCGTCTGAGATTCAGTCGCCGTGTCTGAACAGACTCAGATTCTGTATCCCGCATTCCGAATCTGGGAAACGGAATCCCGTGTGTTCAGGGCCTAAAGATAACTCGACGTCGATAACGGTCAATATGAAAAAATCTAGAATCGGAACCTGGTGTTATAAGTAGTTTAATTCAAAAATGCTAAAGAACAGGAAATCTCCTGGCAAGGTTACCCTGAGTGATAGTGGAGTCAAGGAAATCAGCGGCAGAAAACGGTTTACCAACTGTGCGCACCCTGTACACAACAGTGACGCTTGTACCTTACACAAGCAAACTTCTTTTACATGTTATTAACTAGTGGCGCAAACGTTGCCTTTTATCTCAAAGACCCGTGAAGCGGAGTGGTTTTGTACCAGGGAATAGTACGACGAAACATATCCAGACCTGTTAGATGAATTTCACACGCTAGTCAGAATGTCTGCAGCATATGTTCCACAAACTTCTATTAGCCGCGTGTTCAACCAGTCGCTGTCTCATAAATTACTCAAACAGACAGGCGCACAGGTGTGCAGCACAGCTGCCTCGGTAAGTACAATATTTGGTTACAACTGCAGTACATTAAGCCCTCAAACGACCAGTTGCTGCCTCTTAAATCAGTTAAAAAGGGAGTAAAAGTCACTTCAAGATTAAGATATGAGCCATAGAATACACACGTTAAACAGATAATTTTGAAATGTCAATCAAAACACTCGTTAGCCCATTAAAAATGTCATTTGTATTACCCGATAAAACGAGCGAGTTGGGGTTAATGCATTTTTGGGGTTAATGCGTCTTGGGTTCAACGTTGTTATCTATCTCATAATTCTTCATAAATATCACTACCACTCGTTTATGCACTTTGTCTTTAGGTATTCTAGCCACAGCCAGCAACAACAACGGCCGTTTAATTTTGATAGTTGTCACTAGCAGAAGTTTTACGCAGCGAAGAAGTGTGTGTAAATTTGGACGGAATACCTAATTCTTCAAGTCA
>CALNHX010010381.1:0-40834 GCA_940337035.1 Agriotes lineatus | reverse complement strand
ATTTGACAAAGAAGAAGTCAGTCTCATACGCATGCAGACTCGGTTGAGGGCTGCACGTATTTACGATTCCAAAGTATAGTGAGCGAATTCGCCAAGGCACTATAAGTTAAAGTATTGCCATTGGGCTCTCTTTATCTAAAATGTTACAGTTTGTATCGCCTATAAATATTTCTACATTCTGATCATGATTTTGTTCAAAAAAATCGTTAATGTCTTGGATAAACATCAGCATACTGGTGTTTGGTGATCTGTACAATGTTGTGATACCGTAAGTAATATTGTGTATTTTACAACTAACTTTAGTTATTGTTACTTCCGAATTCCTTAGCTTTGTACTTGACATTTCTGTGTTTATTTATGATTTTATAAACATTACTAGCTGACCCGGCAGACGTTGTTCTGCCCAAAAACAATTGGTTTTTGTACACACATGATCCAAATCAGTCCAGAAATACACATTTTCGTAAATATATCGACTCCAGTGCCACCTGCCGGATCCATTTTTTGTAAAAATATTTCCTTCCATGTAACTAACATATATTCTGAAGACTGTAATTATAATTAGCATCAAGATTATAATCAGCGTGCAGTGTTCGTCTGGATCGACATGTGCGTACTGGAACGATTTTCAGTCTTGCTTCCCGTTGCTCGACCGTTTCACACGAACAGGCTTGAGCATGAGCATTGCGTACTCGAGCGGTTTCCAGTTTTGCTTCCCGCTGCTCATCTGTTTCTGAAGCTCGTGGTGCCCTTTTCTTTCGTGGTTGAGGTGTAGATCGACCAATCGCTTGTCGTTTGGGTAGCATAATTCATTTGACAGCGAAAGTAATGCTTTATGACGATATTACAAATTCAATTGGAAAAAGCAAAGAAAACGCGTTTAATATCTATTATTTAACGTCTACCAGCAATTGGAATTTCTCAATCAACACCACTTGTTATGCCACACACGAACTAAAATGTCGCTGTTTGTATTTGATTAAATTCAATTCTGTCAATTCTCATACACCTAAAACAATGGTTCTACTAACACAGAAACCTTCGCGGGCGTGCGTACAACTCACCAAAGTTTCATTGCAATCGGATGAATGGATTTTTGTTAAGGTCTCCCTTATTATAATATGTTGTATATCCCCTAATATTAAATTGCTTACTGGATTCTAATTGAAAACATTCGCCTAATATTATTATATCACAAAAATGCAACTTATATGTCTCTAAAAGTACAATTAATTTTAATTCATCAAAATGTTTGCGTATGCTTCTTATGTTTACATGTAATACATTTAAAACTTTATTATCTATACAAATTTTACTTATCAGTTCGTCTGCTCCGATTGTTTCACACTTCTGCTCATTTTCTTCTAGTTTGTCGAGAATTCCTACTTCACGTTAGTTAGCCATGGGGTTGTCCGTAGTCAAATTTTGATTTTAGTACTTGCATGAAGTATTGAAGAGTCGGGCATTCTTGTTTATTGGCTTCGTGGTTGGTGTTGTAGTTGGTCTTATATTTGATGTTGGCTGTCTCACAGTTGGGGCATTTTATTGTTGTTTTGGGACAGTCTTGTTTTTCGTGCTCTCCTGAGCAGTACACGCAGGCTTTTTTATTTCTACAGTCACTCCTTTTATAGTAGTGTCCTTGACAGTTATTGCATCTTGGTATATTTAAATCCTCGTAAACTGGATATCGTTCCAATCCTATGAGTATTTTTTTATGTAGCATCAACTTGTAGAAGAGGTCTGAGTTACATTCTGCGTAAGTAACTGATGTTTTCTTATTAATAATGTACGTAACTTTCAGATAGTCATTTTCTTGTATAAATTTATTGTGGCACCTGATGGAGTTCTCCATTTCTCCTTCATTTAAATCTTGTTTAAATCATGGTATTTTTATTCTCGGATTTCTAGGTTTTGTTTGTTCTACGTTGTATCTGTCTTTTAATTTTTGTTCTGCATATTTCCTTAAAGTCTCTGTTTCTTCTTTGGTTGGGCATTTTATGATTACGTTTCCAGATTTTGTTTCTTTTATGTTTTGTATTCTCATATTTAAATTTATTGGGTTGATGTTTTTATCTAGGTCTTGTCGCGTTTTCATCGAATTTTGTTCATTTTTTGGTTTTATAATAACAAGCAAACCGCGCGCTACGCGCTGCGAATCTTGAATTGGCGTGCACGTGAAATAGGATACGCGAAAGGTCAAGCTCCGAGCCGAGCGCTAAAATAAGAACAAAACCTAAACAAATATAAACATCTGTGAAGCCGGAACGTGAGATTTTATTTTGTGCCACAGACACACATTAAGGAAAATTATATTATAGATGCTGGGTGGCGCCAGCGTAGGTAGCCCAATGGTTAGAGCATCGGACTGCGGTGCGGAAGTCTGAAGTTCAAATCCCAGATCGATGCCTGGCGGGCGGCCTATCCAGTCTTTTTAAATAATTGGGGACCTGCGTTCGAAAGAACAAGGGGTAATAATGCGGTTGTACAATGCGTGATGCTTACCACTACCACATCACGTGTCATGAATTTGACACGCGACATCCGGGTGTGAAAGCGAGGATACGGAAGCTCTGACCTTCCGCCTTGCAGGCCAAGCTCCTTCATGGGGTGTTAGTGCCTCACCATTATTATTTTATAATGCTGGGTAGGTTACTGATCTGTTTATTACTTGTTATATACTTGTATTTCTTGTATTTCCTGAGATGTTTGCTAAGATATTTGCGTACGTTTTCTCCGACCATGCATTATTCTCTAGGTTATGTTTACCTAATTAATAACTTGTTTTTATCTTCCATTTCTTTATTTAGTTTAGTAAATAATCTGATTTAGGTGTTTTTTGCTTCAGTTTCCTTTATTATTGCAGTTATAAACATTAAATTTAGCATATGGTCTTCATCAAAACAATGTAACCACAGTTCTGGTGTTATTGTTCTTAAGTTTTTTAATCGCCTTGTACAGTTTTTGTGGTATACTTCTTCACATTTAACACATTTTAGGCACTCTGCAGCTTTTTTTTACAGTATGCACATAATTTTTCCACTTTTTCGGACTTACTATCACTCCGGTCATTTTCCACGTCTTCATGGCCCACCATTGCACATTGCAAAGTTACATTAAAAAAATGTTCACACTCTCGTAAGAACGAAAATTATAGGAAAATGTTAACCTTACATTTTGGAGTAATTTCTTGTTTGGTTTGTAATTACATTTTTACACGGTCTGCTCTGAATCATGTGACAATCAGACTATATTTTTTATTTTATTACGTTATTCTGGTGGCCATTGGCCATATATCTTTTGTAGAAATTTCAGTGCATTTCATCGTAGCCTCTTAAGTATTTATTTTTAATTTTCATCAGATTGCGTTTTCATGGGATTATTTATAATAATATTGTACTTAGTCAATCTGAGGCGAAAATATAATAGTGTAATAGCATTGATTAAATGAGTTATTAATCAATGCTAATACTGCTAATAGTAAATGTGCAAAAGAGTTAGTAAAACATTATTTCAGTGACCATTTATTTAAAAAAATACAAAAAAATAATTCAGTTATAATAATAGCTTAGAGCTTAGAACGACGGTTTATTAACGTTCCTTTTTTTATATTCACAAAAAACCCTGCGGTGGGTATGGGAATCACCAACTGCTAATGAACAATGATTTGATTCTTTTTCGTAAAGAGAAATCCACGTTAGCATCATTTATTTTAAATATTTTCTGCATTATAAATAACAGTCAATAATTGTGAATTATACGTTTGAACCCAGGGCACATTTATGTAATCAATATCAAATGTTATGAAAGCAGTTATTCTATTGACACATAATCAAGTGTCTGTCAGCTGACCGTCTTGTGACTTTTGTGACTTGTGCCAGTATTTGTGAGTACTGTGGGGTGAGGTTTTAAGTGAAACGGTAAGAATTGTTGGAAGTTAAACGAAAATACATTAAGAAACTAGCTGAATAATTGCATATGTAAAGTATATTGAGTTGCATTTCAAATTTTTTGTTATATTTATTGTTTATTTGTGGGAAATTATTGATTTACAAATTGCAATTGGGTCTGGCCCAACTTACAAATTCTCGTAAAAATAATGTACTAGGACAAGTTTCCTTTAAAATTAATGATGCCACAAACTAAACGAACACAATTAGCCTTAATTGTGAGCATTAAAATCGATTCCAAACAGTTTTTCAAATAAAAAATCGGTTTTGTAGTAGGCGTAGTCTTCCATACTTGTAGTTCGGTCCACTATCTCGATAAAGCAATCGTTGGTATGCGGGGAAAGTTCCATTGTGAAAACGCCGCGCTTCATACTGATAAGGGAACCACTTACAATTTCAGTTTCACGTGACAAATTGAAGCAGCCCTTTCGTAGGTTTCTGGGGCCTTTTCACTACATTTATTTAATTTCCAGCAAAAACTACACGAGGATGTCGAAGTTACCTAAAGTCGCCGACGCCGAGCGCGAAAGCAGCTACGGCTATGTGTTTGCTGTATCAGGACCTGGTAAGTTTTCTGTAAAAACACTGTGCGATTATTAATTGAAAAATGTTTTAGTCGTTACTGCCGAGAAGATGAGTGGCGCAGCTATGTACGAATTAGTCCGAGTAGGCTATTTTGAGCTGGTCGGAGAAATTATTCGTTTGGAAGGAGACATGGCTACGATTCAGGTATTTGCAGTTTGTAAGAGCAGGTAGAAGTAGCATGAGATGAAAAATTTAGCATAAATAACATTGTAAGAAGTGAGTACCGGGGAGTACCCTGGTTTGATTTTAGACCGGGTACGACACCCCTATTATAGGTATATCATTCGGAACCTTGTATGTTACGAACTTTTAAAAATGTTTATTAAAAGAACTGCCGCTATTCAAACACACCCTGTATACAAAATAGAATTATTGTTCTATGGAACTTGTTAAGTTTGTCACTAGTAATTGCAATTTTATATTTAATACTTTAATGTCACGGTGTTTACAGGTATATGAAGAAACCTCAGGGGTAACCGTAGGGGATCCTGTGCTACGAACAGGAAAGCCCTTGTCTGTGGAATTAGGCCCTGGTATTATGGGCTCTATTTTTGATGGTATTCAGCGTCCCCTTAAGGACATTAACGAATTGACGCAAAGTATCTACATCCCCAAGGGTATCAACATTCCTGCCCTGTCCAGGACTAACAAGTGGGATTTCCAGCCATTAAATATCAAAGTAATAACGTTTGCCGCATTTGAGGAGCTCGAATAATGTTAATTTTGTGTCTTAGATGGGATCACATATGACTGGTGGTGATTTGTATGGAATGGTCCATGAGAATACGCTGGTAAAACATAAACTGATACTGCCCCCTCGCTGTAAGGGTACAGTGACGTACATTGCGGATCCTGGCAATTACACTGTCGATGTAAGTAAGACGTTAAATTAATTGCCACTGAATGGGTTGGGGGGTCGAACATTAAAAATTCCTCATAAAAGCACTTGCATATCAATTAATAAAAATCTAACTTAACATTAAGCTAACCCAATGCGTATGTATACCAGTATCTTATAACTGATGTTAAACAGATAGAAGGCATCCAAATTGCCTTCTCTGTTGCGTAACAAATTGAGACACAGTTGATAGATACACGTGCAGTTCGACAAGTCATAGCAATCTACATTTTTCCACGACGGTATTAAAGTGCCTCCATCTCGACCGTGTCCACATACTATAATCACATCTTAATTGGCTCAAATTAATAGGACATCGTATTGGAAACCGAATTTGATGGAGAACGAACTAAATACACCATGTTGCAAGTCTGGCCGGTACGTCAGCCACGACCCGTTGCAGAAAAGCTGCCTGCTAATCATCCTCTGCTTACCGGACAACGTGTCTTGGACTCGCTCTTCCCGTAAGTAGATTGGAATAACTGCAGAATGGTTTCAAAGACTTAATTTGGCCGTAGATGTGTACAAGGTGGTACCACTGCTATTCCTGGAGCCTTCGGTTGTGGAAAAACTGTAATTTCTCAATCTTTGTCCAAGTATTCCAACTCTGATGTTATTGTTTACGTTGGTTGTGGTGAAAGAGGTAAGAAATGCGAACATAAAACTTGTTTGTTGTTTTCAACCCCCAAATTAAAACAAAAGCACTTTACTATATGAGAACAGCAATAATTAGAGAGATGATATTGCACTTGATTTCCATTTTATCATCTCTCTTGAAACCCTTTTGAATCTAGTTTTTATTCATTTCATCAATACGTTTCTAGCTATTCAAAAACTGTCCTTAAGACTCTACTCATCGAATGGTAGTAACAATTAAAATGTTTTAACAGGTAACGAAATGTCTGAAGTATTGCGGGACTTCCCCGAGCTCACGGTTGAAATCGAAGGCCAAACCGAATCCATCATGAAGCGTACTGCACTCGTAGCCAACACGTCTAACATGCCTGTAGCTGCTCGTGAAGCCTCCATTTACACCGGCATCACCTTGTCAGAATATTTCCGTGACATGGGTTACAACGTATCGATGATGGCCGATTCCACTTCTCGTTGGGCCGAGGCTCTCAGAGAAATTTCAGGTTCGCACAATCCTTGAATATTTGAAAATCTCTTCTTCTCGTGTGGGGAAATAACTTTAAAAAAATTACATTTGAACGCTTACAGGTCGTCTCGCTGAAATGCCTGCGGATTCTGGCTACCCTGCATACTTGGGAGCTCGCCTTGCGTCCTTCTACGAACGCGCGGGCCGCGTGAAGTGTCTTGGCAACCCCGACCGTGAGGGCTCTGTGTCTATTGTAGGAGCTGTGTCTCCACCCGGCGGTGACTTCTCCGATCCCGTCACGTCTGCCACTTTGGGTATCGTGCAAGTGTTCTGGGGTTTGGATAAAAAGTTGGCCCAGCGCAAGCACTTCCCCTCCATCAACTGGCTGATCTCATATTCAAAGTACACCCGTGCTCTGGACGATTTCTACGATAAAAACTTCGTGGAATTCGTGCCCCTGCGAACAAAAGTCAAGGAAATTTTGCAGGTATGTTCTTTTTTGTTATATAGAAGGTGCGAGTGTTGAATTCTGTTATACCCATGTAGGAAGAAGAAGATTTGTCTGAAATTGTGCAGCTGGTTGGCAAAGCTTCCCTCGCTGAAACCGATAAAATTACACTGGAAGTAGCCAAGCTTCTTAAGGAAGATTTCTTGCAACAAAACTCATATTCGTCGTATGATAGGTTCTGTCCTTTCTATAAGACTGTTGGAATGCTCAGGAATATGATCGGTTTCTACGATATGTCGCGACATGCAGTAGAAACTACGGCACAATCCGATAACAAAATTACGTGGAACGTTATTAGGGATTCCATGGGCAGCATTTTGTACCAGCTCAGTAGTATGAAATTCAAGGATCCCGTAAAGGACGGCGAGGCTAAGATTAAGGCGGAATTTGACCAAATGTACGAAGATATCCAGCAAGCTTTCAGAAACCTTGAAGATTAATTATAAATTTGTGAATAACATCAATAATGCTGATACCAGCAGCGCTGGTTTAGCCAATCATTTTAAATTGGCATCAATTTTTGCCTAATAGTACTTGGAATTCCAAGTGTATGTGTACAATACCATGTTTATAATATTAGTTGAATGTAGTTTTATGCTTCAAATTTACTTATTGCATGATGGTGAGGGTCATTTTTATCCCAATGATGCAAAAATTTCTTCATTCCATGTTTGGTAGAATTTAGAAGACGCGTTGATTTTAACAATTGTACAGTATTATTCCTAAAAATTTGTAAAGAATTGTATAATAGTTACATTTATTTCAATGCACTTACATTTTTTTGAAGCATTTTGATTTTCATATCGAGTTTTCTTTGTACATTATTATATTTTTATTTTACACATTTACCATGTTTATCTGTGTACATGTACAGTATCGTATAGTTGCTGATTTTAGCAAAATTATAGATGTAAGCATAGAAAAAGTAGTCCTGTTATTTAATGAAACAAATAAATGCATTGTTGTTTGAAAGTTATTTTTTACAATTTAAAATTCCATTGTGGACTGTCCGGTCCTGGACGAGCGTAGTAGCAGACTTGTAAAAGTGAGAGGGCAAAGTAATAAGGAAAATAGTGAATTTACAAACACCAAAGAAGCACCCGATAATAACTTAAACCAAGGTAGCACTAGATATAAGTAGAATATAGAATGAATTCAGTTCTGGTGCAGCTGATAAGGAAGCGGTCATAACCGGGAAAACGTGTCCAAACGCAAGACGAGTGTCTGATAAGAAACCAGCTGACCGCGCAAAAGTGTAAACATTGCGCAGAGCAGTATTAAGGCAAATTTGCGACGTACGACTATTAACGAAATTAACAGAGTTAAAGGCAAGAAACGGGCGAAGACCTCCGCGGAGGTGATCCGGGTCAGCCGTTTATCGTGTCGTTTTAAAATAAGACGTTTTTGGAACACAGATCCGGACTTTAAATCTGCCTTCATATAATTTTCATATCGATTTTTATTATTAAAATTAAATATGGCTGAAAAAGAAGAGGAACCCAACAATATTATGAAAATGTTACAAAAAATAAGTGAGAAACTGGATAACATACAGGAAAGTAACCAAAGAGTAGAAAACAAAGTAGACATACTTCAGAAAGAGATGAACAACGTAAAAACTGAAGAAGGACAACGAACAGCTACAACAAAAAAACCTAAGGCAAGAAGAAAGAATCGAGAACCTAGAAAGAGAAATAAGGAAGAACAGACTAATTATACATGAAATAAATGAACCAATAGAAGAAGGGGAACTGGAATTAAAAGAAAAGATGAGGGTATTACTGAGGGAGATGGGTATCTCGATAAACATGGAAGAAGATATCCAAGAAGTAAGGAGAATTGGACACAAACAACGAAGTAATAAAAGGCCAGTAATGCTGGAATTAAGAGCTAGAAATAAAAGGTTGGAGATATTAAGATCGACAAATAAACTGAAAGGAACGGAAATATATATGGAGGAAGACTACACAAAGGAAATACAAGAACAACGCAGGGAATTAATAATATACATGAACCAGTACACAAGAATGGGACACCACGCAATATTAAGATTCAATAAATTAATAATAAATGGAGAAATAGTGTCACTTGAAAGACCACAACAAATAGAAGGACAGAAATATAAAGAAAATGCACAAGAACAGAGAAAAGAAGAGGAAACTCAACTAAATGAGCAGTTGGGAGGAGATCAAGGGAACCAAACTAATAAGAAAGGGAGGACACTAAGTCAAAGATCTCCAGAAGGCAACAAGGAAGAGTCCCTAGGAGAAAAACTCAAGATCACAAAAACGAGCCACTATTCAAAAAAGTAATATTGAATGGGGTAGGGGAAGTGGACACGACAAGGCAACAGACAAAGGAAAGCGCTAACGGAAATAACGATAAGGACAGAAGGAAAAAATTAAAACAGATAGAAATAGCAAGAAAACGGAAAAAATACAAAATGAGGAAAAGGAAAACCGGAAAGAAATATTAAATATAAATAAAAATAATAGAAATGAAAATAAAACCAAAACACCAAATATAAAAATAGAAACATGGAACATAACATCGATAAGTGGGAAAGAAAGAGAACTGATACAGGAAATGACGGAATATAAAATACAATTGTTGGGATTATGGGAGACAAAGAAGAAAGGGAAAGGAAACATCAAAATAGGAGGAAGACATACACTAAGTATACTATTCAAGGGTGGATACAATACAAAGAGCAAAGGAAGGAGTCGGAATAGTGATGACAGAAGACATACATGCAAAAGTTACTGATACTAAATTCATATCATCAAGGATATTGTACATTAAAATAGAAACAGAAGAGGAATGGTATGTAATGCAACTATATACACCGACAGAAGGAACAAAGGAAATGGATGAATTCTACACAGACCTACAGAATACTTTGGACGAGATTCGAGATAATTCCGAAAAAATTATATTGATGGTGGACTAGAATTCAAGAATAGGAAAAGATGAGAGCAGAGGACTTGGATGTAGGGGAAAATATGATGAAGAAATACTAAATCAAAATGGGATAAGAATGCTCACTTCTGTCAAACAAATGATTTACTAATAGGAAACACTTTCTGGGAACAACCACTGCAAGAAAGATACATTTGTAGCAGAGGGGAAAGATGCAAAAAGCATTATCGACTATATAGTGTGCACACAAGAAAGGAGACACACACGGACAAATTAGAACAGAAAATAGAGCTGTAATAGGCACACACCACAGATTAATAATAGCTGAAATGCATTAAAAAAGACAAGAAAAAAATAGATGAACCAGAATATAGTAGAATAGCACTAAAGCGACTACAAGATCCAGAAAAGAAGAAAAGATATAAGGAAGAAACAGAAAAAAATTGAAATGGCTAAAGAAAAAGAAGGAAATCTTGAAGAAGGATGGTACATATTTAAAGAAATAATATTGAGGAAAGCGAAAGAAATATGTGGAGTATATAAAATCAAGAAAAAGCAAAAAAGAACTGATTGGTGGAATAAAGAAATACAGGCAGAGGTGAAAAAGAAGAAAAGAAAAAAAGAACGAAAAGAAAACAAGAAAAAGAAGAATATCACAGAATAAGAAACACGGTAAACGTAATGATAAGAGAAGCTAAGAGAGAGAGTGGGAAGAAATACGGAGAAGAACTAAATCAATGTTACAAAAATAACAACAGAAAGTTTTGGAGCAAAATAAGAACAATAAGGGACAGGAAAAGAAAAGAGATAAGAGGATTGAGAGATAAGGAAAACCAGATAAAATCACAACTACAGAAAATAAGAAACATATGGAAAAATACGAAGACAAACAAGAAGAAGAACAGAATATACAGGAAAATAAGACACAAAGCCACACAACGGAAAACGAAAATACAACAGAAGAAATACAAATGGAAGAACTAGAGGAGGCAATGGCCAAAATTCGGATAGGAAAAGCAAGTGGGCCAGATAGAATAGACCCGGAGATGATAAAGTGGTTAGGGAAACTAGGAAAAGAATTGTTACTAAAAATAATGAGGCTAGCATGACAATCAAATAAAATGCCGAAAGATTGAGAAGAAAAAGGAGACGAATTCGACTGCAAAAACTATAGAGATATATGTCTCTCATCGGTAGCATACAAGGTATACACAACAATAATAAAAAAGAGAATGAGAGCAATAGTAGAAGGAAAACTGGAAGAGGAACAATCAGCATTTAGACAAAAAAGACAAACAGTTGATAATATATTCCTACTAAGACTAATGATGGAGAGGAAAAATGAAAAAGGAGAAGAAATGCATATAACCTTTATAGATCTTAAGGCTGCTTTTGACAGAGTAAATAGAAATATCTTGTGGGGAATTATGACAGCTCTAAACATCCCAAGAAAACTAATAGAAATAACAAAGAACATCTATAAAAATACAAGGGCAAGAGTACAGATATGCGGCAGACGATCATCGCAATTTAAAATGGAAAGAGGAATTAAACAAGGCGACAGCCTTAGTTCATTGCTTTTTATACTCATAATGGACAAAATAATAAAAAGCGCCAAGCAAAGATCAAAACACCTACAAATGACCATCGGATACAACAATCTAAGACCGATTAAAACAGAGGTAATGATATATGCAGACGATATAGTATTGGTAGCGGAAAATCAAAGAAAAATGCAACAATTAATAAACATACTGGTAGAAGAGATAGAGAAAGTAAGATTAGGAATAAATATAAAAAAATGCAAATACATGAAAATAAGCAATACACAAACACAACAGGCAGAAGAAAACGGGAACAAATTGACATGGAAATAGAAGAAGTGACTACACATGAATACCTGGGGACTGTAATAACGAACGACGGAAAAATCGACACAGAAATTGCAAATAGGGCCAAAAAGACAACAACAATATACTACGCCTTAAATAAAACAGTGCTGGGAAAGACAGAAATAGAACAGAAAACAAAGATATATATATAACGCAATAACAATACCAACATTAATATACGCGAGCGAGACATGGGTAATAAACGAAAAACAGAGAAGTAAAATAAACGCGGCAGAAATGAAACACCTGAGAAAGATAGAAGTTAAGCTGGTATGGACACGTAATAAGAATGGGAGAGGATAGAATAGAGAAGAAAGCAATGGAAGCTAAAAGACATGGAAACAGAAGGAAAGGAAGACCTAGGAAGCGATGGCTGGAACAAGTGGCAGGCCTAGGAATGAAAAAGGGAAAAACAATGCAACATATGAAACTACTAGAGAGAGACCGGAGAGGATGGAAAAAATGGATAGAAGAAAAATGAACAACAAACTCCGACTCCATCAGGGCATAAGGAGAAAGGAGAAGAAGAAGAAGAATTCCATTGTGTTAGGTAAAAGACGTCAATAAAAAGAACCAGCAAAGTTTGAGAAGTGGGAACTGGAACAATCAAATAAACTACGTAAATGCGAGAAATCTAGTAGAGAACCCCAAAAACAAACACAGACAGAAGCAAGGAAAAGAAACGGGCATGGAAAATCTGGAAAAATTAATAATGGGCCTAGCGGCGCAGATGAAGGAGATAAAAGAGGATAATAGCAACACAAGCACGACTATCGGCGACATCAAAGAGCAGATGGAAAAGTTTGGAAACTAAATAAGAAATCTAAAGGAAGAGGTATTAAAGAAGAAGAAGACATGGGAAAAGGAAAAATCCGGAATGCGTAACAAAATTGAAGTAATGAAGAAAAAACTAGAAAGCCAAGAGAAGAAGGAAAATAGGAATAATACGAGGGTTGCTATTTATGTATTGAGAATGAATAACAAAAACAATGATTGGGGTGTAGAAACTTCTTTATTGATTTTCAAAATACTCTTCTTTAAGATCTACACATTTTTCCATTCGATTACACCAATTGGTATAGCAGTTTTTCCACTCCGAAGTAGGTATCCCCAAAACATGGTTTTTGAATGAATTAACAACTTCTTGTGGCGTCGAAAAGCGTTGTCCACGTGGTTTGTTTTTCACTTGAGGGAACAAATAGAAATCATTGGGTGCCAAATCAGGGCTGTATGGCGGTGACCCATCAATTCGACGTTTTGAGTGCTCAAATAACCGGTTGTTAGAGCCGATGTGTGTGAGCTCGCATTGTCGTGATGGAAAATGATCCTTCGTCGGCGGTTCGTTTTCCTTATTTCACTGACGACTTCTGGCGAACAAACGGTTGTTTACCATTCAGAGTTGACCGTTATACGTTGCTCTAAAGGCCCGGCTGCCACATGACCATTTATACCAAAGCAACAAGCCACCATTTGCTTCAAAGTGCTGCGACACGAACAACTTTTGTAGGATTTCTCTCATCTTAGAAGACTCATACAGTTGACTGCTGTTTAGTTTCGGGTTCATAACAATAAATCTAAGATTCATCACCTGTGTATAGGTTATACACTGCATTTGATGCATCGCGGTTGTATTTTTTCATCATTTCCTTGCACCAATTCACACGACTCTTTTTTTTATCGATTGTTAAATTGTGCGAAATCCATCACGAACAAATCTTTTTGACAGCTAAATGTTCATGCAATATCTTATGTATGCTTGTCATACTAATGCCCAGGGATGCCTCAATCTCACGATTTGTCACATAACGATCTTGCATTATCAGTTCGCACACAGCATCAATGTTTTCTGGCACAACGACCGATTTTGGACGACCTTCTTTAACTTCGTCTGCCAGCGAAGTATGTCCACCATTGAATTCACTAAACCATTGATATATTGTGGCCTTGGATGGTGCTTCATCACCAAAAGTCGAAATAAGTTGATCGGCACACTGTTGTTGAGATAATCCACGTCGAAAATCGTAAAAAATCATCGCACGAAAATGTTCACGATTCAAATCCATTTTTTGGCCGAGATAAACTTTTGAAGTCACTGATAACAATACAAATAGCGTCTGTATAACAACGTTCTGAGTACGTATGTTGTCAAAAATATCAAATTTTACGATGGCGCAGTCGAATCGCACCTAGCAAGACCAGTGTTGCCAATTCTCAATACATACGTAGCAACCCTCGTATAATTATCAGAGGAATGGACTTCAACAAGGAAAATACCAAGCAAGAAGTTAAAGAATTTATTAGCAAGGAATTGGAGGTAGACGTAGAAATCGAAGAGGCATACAGGTTTGGGAAGAAGGAAACGGAGATGGCAATAGTTAAACTGGCAAATTTTGAAGAAAAGGTGGATATATTAAAGAAAAAGAGTAAATTTGGGCAACGAAAAATATATATTTAAAGGGATCTAACATCGGAAGAAGAAAGAATACAAGCAGCAATTAGAAAGGGGGCCAGGGAAGAATAGATAAAGGGTAAAACGTGAGAGTAAGATACAGGAAAATCGAGAACTTCATATGGAGTAATGAGGAAGGAGGAAGATTAAAAATCCAGAACAAAAAAAAACTAATCACGACAGAAAAGAGCGGAAAAACGGCAACGACGCGCTTGGCAAAGGAAAAAGACATGAGATATACCTAACAGGGAAAATGATCTAACAAGAAAACGGACTATACATGATAAAATAAGCAACAATAAAATCAGACGATCAGAGGACAAAAAACTAGCTACATATCCAAAGGACTGACACTTTAAGACGAACACTGCAAAAAACAAATCAAAATCCACGGATAAACGAAACAAAGAGCAAACAGTTCAATTAGCTACATGGAACTCAGAAGCCGCGTGGCGCGGTTGGGTAAGCGCCAGGCTTGCATTAAGCAAGTCCTCGGTTTGAATCCCGCTGGGGTCGGAATTTTTCCGTAGCCTTAGCAATTGGAATCAGGCTCGGTGAGACCATTCACACCAAATTAACTGTGCTCTACTTAGAACCACAGGCCTAAGACATAGAGTAACAAGGTCAACACATCACCAAGACACACACGTAACACAATGGTTGCTGCGCAAGCACCAAAGGCGCGCTCCAACTCTGTATCCCGAATCCGGGGCAAGTTGAGCATTGTACCGCCAGATGCCAACGCATAAAGCACCAGCCTACACCGCAAGGTAATGAGGTTACAAATAATACATACATACATGGAACTTACGAGGATTAAACAAAGAAAGAAGTACGAAACAACTGGCACAGGAACTAAAAAAATACAATTTAGACATACCAGCCGTACAGGAAACAAATATAAAAGGAATAACAATAACAAATAATTTCTGAGGCTTTCACGGCCATTGTCATTAAGTAAAAAACGACTTCCGGGATTGGACCGTGTCATGATTAAGATCGAAGAACTCAACGTTTGTCGAGTTTTGCCTCTGACGTGGTTCACACGTTGAGTTACTGTGCTCTTCTATCCCTTCCCTTGCAAAAAGTTTCGCCCCTTACGAAAGTGGGCGAAACGTTGAGGTCTTCGATCTCAATCATGACACGGTCCAGTCCCGGAAGTCGTTGGTTACTTAACAATAACAAATTTTGACAATTATATCGGGTTATTCCCCTTAGCATCGAATTTCGGCTTAGACCGCGTAGTATTTGTATATGAACACCCAGCATTTTCTGGCTTAATGTGCCTTGCACCTTGTGAAGTCGAGCAAAAACCCGCTCGATGGCCATGCTCTTTGGTGGCTCGTGTTGTTTGAGTATCTTGAGAACGAGGATACTTAGGCAGATTTGGCCGTTTTGCTGTTTGTGCATCCATATTCACTAACGTTTCGCAAGACCTTGCAGCTTGCATAATCAGAGTGAAAGTCGCACTAAGAACCGAAGGTCGGTGTGGAGCTATTTATAGTCCTCTGTGCCAGGCGCGCGGAGTGGCGTAACGCTGGCGCTGGTTGGTCGTCCGAGTGCAACGTAATCCGTGGGGCGTGGCCGTATGACGCAGAGTGGTTGTAACGCTTTAGATCGTGTATCACAGGGGTCCACGTTTTACTAAGCTTAAAGCCATCTTCCCTGTTGATATTATTTGGATGTTTTTCTATTTCTATGGCTTCACGTATCACTCGCGGGAAGTAATGAGGTATTCTGACAAGTACTCTGGCATGCTCAAATTCTAAAGTGTGCCCATTTGTAAACGTATGCTCAGCTACGGCTGATTTTGTGATGCGTTTGTGTTTGCAATCGCCTTTATGTTCTTGGAGTCTTAGATCAACGGAACGACCAGTCTGTCCAATGTAACTCGAGCCGCAAGAACAAGGAATGCGATAAACGCCAGCGGTTTTTAAACTTGGAATCTTGTCTTTTACCGATCTGAAGCCGTTACCCAAAGTTTCCTTGCTCGTGAACACAGTTTTGACGTTGCATCGTTGCAGGACACGTCCTATCTTATCAGTTGAGCCTTTAACGTAAGGTAGAAATGCTAAGCCTTCCAAAGGTGGAGATTCTTCTTTAGCCTTTTTTGTCATAGTCTTGTCTAGTGCTTTTCGTATGGCGGTAGTTGTGTATCCGTTCCTTTGTAAAGAGTCAAACAGATATAGCTTTTCTCTCTCTATATTTTCCTCGTCTGAGATACGAACGGCTCTTGTCGCCAGAGTCTGGAGAACTGTTGCTTTTTGCATTGGATGATGATGTGAGTCAGCATTTAGATATCTGTCCGTGTGTGTTTTCTTTCTATAGACTGCATGTCCTAAACTGCCATCTGATTTACGTTTCACCAGGACGTCTAGAAACGGAATACTGCAATTTTCCTCTACTTCCATTGTGAATTGTATGTTGGGATGTAGAGAATTCAGGTGTTTTAGAAACAGATTCAATGTCTGGCGTCCATGTGACCAGATGACAAAGGTATCATCTACATATCTCAACCAGCAAGTCGGTTTTAGCTGCGCTTGTTCGAGAGCCTTGGTTTCAAAAGCTTCCATGTAGATATTAGCGATAACAGGTGATAGCGGTGAACCCATGGCCGCTCCTTCGACTTGTTCGTATATTTTATTGTTCCAACTGAAGCAAGTGTTTTTCAGGCAAATTTCAACAAGTTCAACTTGGTCTGTAGGCAAGAGATCTTTGAGCATTACTAGCACCTCATCAACCGGCACTTTCGTGAAGAGTGATACTACGTCGAAACTGACTAGGAGATCATCTTTGTTTAATTTTATGTTCTTTAGTTTCTGGACAAACTCTGCTGAATCCTTGACAAAGGAGTCTGTTTTACCAGTTAGAGGCTGTAGTATACTGGTTAAATGTCTTGCTAAAGCATGTGTAGGAGAATTGGTCTCAACGGCACGCCCTCCTTATGTATCTTAGGTAGGCCATACATACGAGGAGTTATTGCATTTCTAGGAATCAATCGGTGCTTCCTAGAAATGCAATAACTCCTCGCATGTATGGCCTACCTAAGATACATAAGGAGGGCGTGCCGTTGAGACCAATTGTCAGCCCTTTCGTAATCTTGTCCCGAAATTGTTATTTTCAAATATGGCAACCCTACTTCGAAAGAGCTGAATTTATCGAGCAGCAAGAATGCATACTAAGAAACCGGGAACCTAAACTGCACTATCTGCAAAACGAAACAAAGAGTGACTTCATAAACACAATTCGGCGGATATAACTGAACTACAATATTTATAATGAACTGCGCGGTCTCAAGAAAGCGTTTACAAAGGAATTTGCAGGTCGCAAGCATCTTAATATTCGTTCAGATGAATTCAATTGTAATTTCGAGGCACAAGGCCGTACTTAAAAAAAATAGCGAAGCGAAAGAAACCAAAATGACATTACTGGGATCATAATTGAACAAATAAAAAATCTGGTGTGATACACGCACACAACTTCCTTTTACAGTGATCTTATAATTAGCCAAAAATTTGATTTTTAATTTTTAAGCATTTGCCAAAAATTTTCAAAAATTACAAATTCTGCAAAAACGGTACAAAACAGAGCGTTAGTTGAAGAGACAAATTTTCTCTAAAATTTTAAGCTGAATTGAAAAATGTAATAATATACCGGGTGTTCTATTTAAAATAGGAGTTAATAAAAAAAATAGAAAAAAAAACAAAAGAAACCCATTTTAGAAGTATTCAACTGGAAAATCACCTATCTCACATCAATACACATTAAAAATGTAATAAAAATGTGAAGTTTGAAAAAAATCGTTAGATCCGTTTTAGAAAAAATCGAAAGAACTGAAAAATCACACCTACTTCCGGTTATGCGATTTTCTTCAATAGCTTGATGTCGCATCTACATAGTACACAAAACTTATATATGGAGTGTCAATGCTATACCTCTTTTCGTTTTTGAGATATTCTGCTCACAGACACACAGACAGACAGACCAATGAAAAAAAAAGTTTTTTGTGTTTAGGGGACTCTAAAACGTGAAGATCTGTTGAAAACTCAATTTCGAATTTTTGGGGTGAATCCAATACTTTCTTTATTGTAAAAGGAAGTAAAAATGGCAACGAAGAACTACTAATAAGACTACATGGACTGCTTAAACCAGGGGTGGCGAACCTTTATTGATCTACGTGCCATTTTTTCTAAAGAAATGGTTAATGAGGCCATGACGTGTCACCAAATAATGCCAGGTAGAAATAGGCTAAAAATCCATATTCCTAGGTACATAACCGAGCTAAAAGGCGGGAGCTGAAGAAGACTAACCTGAAGGTGGCGGACAGCCTGGAGTGCCGTGCAAACAACGAAAGTGGGCCCCAAAATTCCGCAAGAACGTATTGAACGCAAGGATTGCAACCATAAATAATTATCCTAACGTTCAGTGCTTTCGTTGCTTCCAAATTCTCTCTCACAAATGAACCAAGCTATAATTAAGCTGGTGAAGCACGAAGCCGAGGGGCAACCAACTTATTAAGCGAAGGCCGGTATGGAAAATGTCGAGAAATACTACCACACGTAATTCAACTCAGGTTATCAAAATCTTCCAAAAATTAGAAAAGGACCACCAGCAAAACTATTGGAATGCAGAGTGGTCTAAACTGATAGCAACATCGCTGTAATTTGCTGAAAAATGTTATCACAAGATGAAAATAGGGTTGCCTAGCTACGCAGGGGAAAATTTATTCAATATTTAAAAATAAGAGTGAATAGGGCTGCCTAACGATCCAGGGAAGAACTTACAAAATAAATGCTTAAAGTAAAATCGAACTAATTATTTCAAATACTGCATGCCAACTACAAACTAAGCTTAACAGCGCCCCTCTCGCCGTCCCTCCGCGTCCCCCGCGCTAGGTCACTCCGTAGCTCACTCCCATCCGTTTGGTCAGAAATTCGCGCGAAAGCTACCTATCTCTGTCGCGCAGTCTGTTGCCGTTCCGGCACCGGTAGACTTGTTTACAATGAACTTTGTTACTATGACCTCAAATGTAGACGAAAAAATAAATTGTTTCGATGAGATACCTAAATTCCTTAATTAAGGTCGTGCCCAAATTATTTTGCCGCGTGCCATCAATGGCACGCGTGCCATTGGTTCGCCACGCCTGGCTTAAACAAATTTGGAAAGAGGAAACTATGCCCACAGAATGGCATCAATCGTTGATTTGTCCTATTCACAAGAAGGGCAACACAAAAAACCCAGCAAATTATCGCCCAGTTGTACTCCTAAATGTAACCTATAAACTACTGGCAAAACTAATAAACAGCAGAATATAAAATGACATAAACAAACTAGGACACTACCAAGCGGGATCTAGAAGTGGTAAATCAACAATAAATCACATATTTATGTTAAGACTAGCTGTTACCCGCGACTTCGTTCGCGCTAGATTCGTTATTTGTGTATTAAATAATGACTAATTATTTTCTGTAATCCCATCCCATCCGATCCCCGTCCCCATCCCTTTCTCCGTCCCCATCTCCGTACCGTCCCATCCCGTCCCGTCCCCTCCTCTTCATCCCATCACTTTCCTTTCCTTTCCCTCCCGTCCCGTTCCATCCCGTCCCTTCCCGTCCCGTTCCTTTCCGTCCGTTTAGTCCCGTCCAGTCCCGACTCGTTCCGTCCCTTCCCGTCCAGTCAAGTCGCGTCCCGTCCCGCCCCGTCTCTTCTCTTCCATTCCCGTCCAGTCTCGTCCCGTCCCGTCCACTCCCGTCCCGTCCAGTACCGTCCAGTCCAGTTCCGTCCCGTCCCGTGCCGTCCCTTTCCTTATGTCATGTCCACCATCATGGACTTAAAAATAAATGCCATTTTCGTTATTTGTGTATTAAATAGCCTAATGACTAATTATTTTTTATCATTCCATCCCATCTCGTCTCCGTTCCCGTTCCCGTCTCTTTCCCCGTCTCCGTCCCTTTTTCCGACTCCGTCTCCGTCTCGTCCCGTCCCGTTCCCTCCCGTCCCATCCCTTCCCTTCCCGTCCCGTCCCGTCATATGTTATCAGCGGCTCGGCTCAAGTTCGTTACACTGCCCTTGCCTTAGGTCGTTCTGTCCCAGAACGAGTTGCGTCGGGTGCCTGCCTTCTCGCTTTTGTAGGCGTTCGATGGCGGTATTTGCAGACGGTGCCCTTCTTGCACATGGACTGGCTGAAGAAGCAGCAGTCCACCGTGTGCTCAATGCTTCGCAACGGCTGCAACAGCAGTCCATCTGGATGCCGGTTGTCTCTTGTACTGCCGATCGGTAGGCCATCAGGAACAGGTGGATGCACTGGTCCCAGTCACGCTGATGCTCGGAAACCCCCTTGGACAGATGCTTCCCCATGGTTTGGTCCATCCTTTCTACCATGCCGTCCAATTGAGAATGGAGGGCAGTGGTCCGGGTCTTGCGTATCCCCAGTAGCTTGCAGACGTTGCGGAACAGTCCAGACTCGAAATTCCGGCACTGGTCGGAATGTAACTCCAGGGGGACTCCAAAACGACTGAAGAACTCCATCATTAGAACATCAGCGACAGCACCGGCTTCTTGATTTGGAAGGGCGTACGTTTCGGGCCACTTGGCGAAGTAGCCCATGCACACCAGGATGTATTTACTTCCGGCTTCGGTTTCGGGGCATGGTCCGGCGACGGCCATGGCTATCCCCTCGAACGGACCACCGAAGTTGTACTGCCACATCAGAGCTCTACGTCTTCCAACCGGTTCGTTTCCTGTAGCGCAGGCTTTGCACCTCCGGCACCACTCTCGGACGTCATCTTTGTAGCTCGCCCCGTAGAACCTTTCTTGGACCTTCTGCAATGTCTTCTTCCATCCAAAGTGTCCCCCAGAGGAGCCATCATGCAGGTGACGCAGAACCTCGGCCACTCTACTCTTTGGGACCATCGATTGTGATCTCGTTGCCCTACCGTCCTCATCTTCCAAGATTCTGCTCAGGACATTGTTGTCCAGCTGCAAGGAGTCCCATTGCGCCCAATAGGTCTTCACCGTTGGGTTGGTGGCGGACACCTCCTGCCAGGTAGGTCGACGGCCATCTTGCTTCCAAGCTATAACCGCGCCTAAGTCAGGGTCGTTCTCCTGACTGCTCTGCAACTCGTCTGGCTCCCACGAGTTGTCGACTACAGTGGTACGATCAATGGGTACCGCACGACTCTCCAGTTTCGAACAGTGGCCGCAGTCCACAGGGCAGGGCCTCTTGGATAACGCATCGGCGTTGCGGTGGGCTGTGCCAGGCCGATGATTTATTTCAAAGGCATACTCTTGTAGGTTCTCGATCCACCTAGCCGCCTCTCCTTCAGGGTTCTTGAACTGCAGTGGCCGTCTTAGAGCAGCATGGTCGGCCCTTCGCAAGACTCTTCTGCCAAACTCGAATAATTTATGTTTTACTACGTCAGTACGGCCGCTGGGATGATCTCCACACTCGAAGATGTCTTGGTACCGGGCCACCAGATCTTCGATCTTCTTCCGTTCTTGTTGGCTCATGCCCCTTTCCAAGATTGTGTTCCTCCTGACGGTTGCCAGTTCGCTGCTGACGTTCATCAGCCTTACTGGAACCCCAAGCCCAGTCTTTACCAACGTCTTCCCAACCAGGATACCATGAGTGAGCTCCATGCCACCATCGGGCTCGACTACGCGCACCACGTTGCCCCGGTGATCGCCATCCAGGTATGCATCCACGACCCTTTCGGTTCGTCCCTGCAGAGTAACATCTTCCGCCCATACCACTTGTACCGCGATCTCTCCTCTTGGGTGTCGGGAAAGCTCCTCCCCACCCACGTGCAACCCGCCGCGTCCCAGGTCCAAAGCGCACTCACACTTATCCATAACATCCATTCCCATGATGCACTCGTCCGCAATGTCAGCATAATCGGGCTCAACCACGCGCACCACGTTGCCCCGGAGATCGCCATCCAGGTATGCATCCACGACCCTCTCGGTTCGTCCCTGCAGAGTAACATTTTCCGCCCATACCACTTGTACCGTGACTTCTCCTCTTGGGTGTCGGAAAAGCTCCTCCCCACCCACGTGCAACTCGCCGCGTCCCAGGTCCCGATGCTTGAGGGTTTGATTCCCAATCTTCAAATCAGTTTTCCCATGTTTGGTCACTGCGCCCCCCGTGGCAGTGCGAAGGCGTGTCCTGTTGTGCAGCAGCCGACCCTCGTCCCTTACTAAGTCGGATCTGGCGATGGACTGCGTCGCTCCAGTATCCAACGGCAGAGACCGAACTCTTCCATTTATTTCCCCATCAAGTTTTTGGACTACTTTCTCTTGCACGGCTTTCAGCTCCTTCTGCCCGGCTTTCAGCTCTTCCTGTGCTTTCTGCCAGGCTTTCGGCTGTTCCCCACTCATTTTTAAGATCCTCTAGTCTTTTTTCTGCCTTCTTTCGGCCGGCTTTCAATTCCTCGAGTTTTTTTAAGATCCTCTTTCGTTCGGCTCTCCATTCTTCTTTCAGGGCTTTCCGCCGTTCCTCAATCTTATCTTTAAGATTCTCTAGCGCGGCTCTCCGGTCTTCCCCAAGTACCTCCTGTTCGGATTTCAGCTCTTTCTTAAGATCTTTTAGCATTTTTTCTGCCATCTCTTGCGTATTCTCTGCCTCGTCCTGTATCCGTTGCAAAAGTTGGCTTAACTGGGCTTCTATATTGGATCTCGTTAAAGGAATCCCCACTATACACTTCAATTTATTTATCTGACGTCGTTTTATCGGCACTTGTTAAACAACTTATTTATTTTAATGTTTGTCTAATAATTTTTTATGTAGCCCCGGTACAACACGGTACAAAAACCCGCACACCTGACGCCACTATTACGTTTTTACGCTCGGGCTATTTGAAAATTATACGACGCTTCTTGTATTAAACATTTATTTACAACTATTAATTATTATTATTTCAACTGTGAAGGCAGAACACAAATTACTTATAAACTACAGGAACTATTTCTAACAATGATGCACTCATTAATAATTATTTATATACGGCTTAACGGTAATGATTTATATTATGGTTATACACTCTATTTATTTACACTGAATTAAACATCAATTATTTATGTTGCTATTTTATACGCGTCTATTTATGTAGCAGCTTACGCCTTTCGAGCTGAATGAGAACTGAACTGTTATTTTCGCTGCCCTTATTTATATCGCTGGGTGATTCATTCCGGAAGCGTCTCGACCCTTCCGGCTTTCGCATGTGTTGACCTCGAGCGTGTTCCCGAAAGCGTGAGTCACCTCTCGCACCTGGCTCAAAGGTCGTTCTGGATCGATCCGGAAGGCTGTGAGTCATATGTCCGCAGCGGCTCGGCCCAAGTTCGTTACAACATATACAAAAGAGTAATAAGACTGGTAGTGGCCTACGCGAACGAAACCTGGACTCTCACAGAAGAAAGCAAGAGGAACTTGGAGGTGTTTGAAAGAAGAATCCTGAGAAAAATATATGGTGGAAAAAACGAAAATGGAAACTGTATTTGAAAGTTATGTTAAGAATGACATTTAGAACATAACCAACAGCAACCTAGTATGGCAATTCAGCCATTTTATTTAGGCAAACAATATTTGTCATATTTAACGGCATTTTTTTATTAGTTGATAGCGCAAAAAATTTTATACGAGACTCGATCGTTTTAATTTTTTTTCAGCCTGTTCAAGGTACTCACCGATCTTGTAATCGCTTGTATTGCGCTATCAATCTATTTTTATTTGTTTTCGAGTTCGTTATATATGATCGAAAATTTAAGTTACTGTATTCTTGTATGAAAACAAAATAACATGCCCATTATAAGATATAACAGTACTAAGACTGAAAATTAAAACACGGTACCTAATGAGTGAGCGATAATGAGCTTGTTATCCGCGTGAGCACGTAAAGTTCTGGTTACGGTCGAGCTTTGTACAACGTTTTATGGTATTCTGCTGGTTTAGTTGTCTGACGATATATGTTGTTACGATATTCTTTATGGACTATGCCCGTAAAGAAACTGACCCATTACAATTCTTTTTCTAAGACTACTATTGTAAATAGTCAACATTTTACACCTCACAAACTATGTAAGCGTGTTATTATACACAGTCATGTGTAAAATAGATTGATAACACGATTAGGGATTTGATGACTTCCCATGGCGATAGCAACAATAGTTTTTGGTTTTGGTTACTACAATTACGTATATACGTACACCATTCTCAATGTTTTTGGATAAGGGATGGCCAGGCTTTCGTTTTGTTAAGTTGCAGTTTCAATATTTCCATTTTTACTTCCCTTGTATAAAAGACGAAGGAATATTGTAATTGCGGAAAATTCACCTTCCGAGATTTCTTTAGATCTTCACGTTTCACGGTCCCTAGATGACGTAAACAGATTTTCTCAATTCTGACTGTCTGTAGCTGTATAAATCAAAAACTATTTGTTGGGGGAAGACGAACACTGTACCTACGACTGTAAGGGTTACGAAACTGCAAATAAGCTTTTTATGGCGACTGGCAGCTACATGTCTGAAATTGAATAAAAATGTAGGTAGGTACTTATTGCGCAGTGCAATGTACTCGAGTATCCGAAAATGTATTCGAGTACTCGAATAGTAATTTACGTAACAAGTATAGAAAGTGGAGCTTTTCAGTACGAGTGAGATGTTTCCGGAAGAGGCCGTTAGGCCGAGTCCGGAATTTCGAGACGAGTATGGAAAAGCCACTTTCATACGAGTTTCGTACAATATTTTTTCGTACACTAGCATACAAAACGGAATACTAAATTTATCCTCGTATATAGCAAATAAGTAGAGTAATATTAATGTAATGTAATATTATATGTGTTGTAACTAAGGAAACGTACGGCAAAGTGCTACTTTGCCGTACGAATACCGCAAAATACTACTTTGCCGTACGAATACCGCAAAGTGCAACTTTCTGATTAATAAATTGTACGGCAAAGTAGCTCTTTCAATGCTAGTGTACGAAAAAATATATTTGAGTACAGGGATATGTACTCGAGTACAAGTAAATGTAATCAAGAACACGTTTTTGGGTAAAAGAGAAATACCGAAATATATAGACAGAAATATTTAAAAGAGTAGCCACCCCAATCTTGATACATGGGTCGGAAACGTGGGTTTTAAGTTTTAAGATAAAAGCAGAATACAAAGCACAAAAATGAAGTTCTTAAGGAAAATTGAGGGCAAAACAAGTTTAGCCAAATAAGAAACACCGACATCAGAGCAAATCTGGACACTAAACCAATATTAGATACGATAGAAGAAGGGCAGTTAAGATGGTTAGAGCATGTAAAGAGGATGGGAGAAGATAAGACGGTAAGAAGAATATTTGAAGCACGCACACATAAAAAGAAAACGAAAGGAAGACCGAACAGTACGTGTATGAAAAAAGTTAGAAATGCAGCCTTTAAGAGAGACATAGAGTGGAGTGAAGCGTAAAGTGCAAAATAGGAAATAATGGAAATGGGAATGAAGAAAGACACTGAAGACATAACAAAACCCTACCCACTCCCCGACTTTACACCCGCAAGGGTAAAGAGGTTCTAGGATTAAGTAAGTAAGCAAATTCTGGTTCAATGTATTTTTTATATAAAAAGAATGCGGTAATATTCATTACCACACTGAGTGCGGTAATATCTAATAAGCTCTTAACGATACTAAAATTAATTTGGTTAATAGTCTATAACAACACCGATGAAGAGAATAGTATATTATGATATGAGTTTTAGAAGAAGCATTTTGTAGCACGCACGGGTAAGTGCAACAAAATGCCTTATAAACGAGGTATCATACAGTATTTCATCTACTTTTCCACTTTTTTAAACAAAAAAATTAAATTTCAAAATCTAAGGAATTTCGTGGCAGTTCACAACATTTGTGTGGTGCAATAGAGACGGCTATTGACAGTTTGATATGTACACGGAGCGAAGTATCTATGGTTGCCAACTTAAAAAAAAATACTGTTTTTAGTATTTTTATTATAGCATCGCTTTTGTCTATTACGATACGCAAACGAGTATCGGAATAGCCTCAGTACGAACACAAAGTAGATAGTAGCTATTTATGCAACAAGTGCTAAAAGTTGAGGTTTATGCACGAGACATGAAAATTATGAAACGAAGCCAAAAACTGAGTTTCATAACATGTTTCGTGCATAAACCACTTTTAGCAGGAGTTGCATACAATATTTTTTCTACGACCTTAAATTTACTGTTATTAATCCATAAATGTCGATTTAACAAAGGTTTGCATCTATGACAGTTATAATTTATGTCATAATAAACAGTAGCCCTTGACACGCAGGTGAATGTTTGTGAAACCAATACTGTCAAAGTCAGTTATCAAAGGTAATTATTAATACTACACATTTGACTGTATTCATTACATATCGCTTTAATTATTTAAAAAACACTTTACCTCTAATGCAAGATGTAACTAGAATAACTTTACAACTTCCCTTCCAGTTCGAAATTATGGTTTATAACCTCACTTCACTTTATACCATACATGCGCTAAAAATAAACAGCTGATTTCTTTAAACACGCTAAACTATAAAACGTCACTTTTAGTGAAACAAGCTAGTGCTAAAAGGCCTACTTTTAGTAGTGGTCGTAGAAAATAGCTATTTATGCAACAAGTGCTAAAAGTCGACTTTTATGCGCGAGACATGAAAATTATGAAACGAAGCTTCATAACATGTCTCGCGCATAAACGACTTTTTAGCACGCGTTGCATACAATATTTTATCTACGACCTTAATTTTACCGTTATTAATCCATAAATATCGATTTAAGAAAGGTTCGCATCTGCGACGCTGCGTCATAATGAATAGTAGCCTACGCCGCTGGCGATTGTTTGGCCACGCCCGTGCTGTCAAAGTGACTTACGAAATGTAATTACTGATACTCCACATAACGCTTTAATTATTTCAAAAACGCTTTACCTGTAACGCAAGAAGCAAGTAGAATAGCTTTACAACTTCACTTGCAGTTCGAAATTGTAGTTTTGAACCTCGCGTCACTTTTAGCACATGTGCTAAAAGTAAACAGCTGATTTCTTTAAACACGGTAAACTATAAAACGTCACTTTTAGTGAAACAAGCTAGCGCTAAAACGCCTACTTTTAGTAGTGGTCGTAGATAATAGCTATTTATGCAACAAGTACTAAAAGTCGACGTTTATGCGCGAGACATGAAAATTATGAAACGAAGCCGAAGGCTGAGTTTCATAACATGTCTCGCGCATAAACGACTTTTAGCACGCGTTGCATACAATATTTTATCTACGACCTTAATTTTGCCGTTATTAATCCATAAATATCGATTTAAGAAAAGTTCGTATCTGCGACGCTTTTAATTTATGTCATAATGAATAGTAGCCTACGCCGCGGTGGCGATTGTTTGGCCACGCCCGTGCTGTCAAGGTGAGTTACGAAATGTAATTATTGATACTCCACATATGACTGTATTCATTACATGACGCTTTAATTATTTCAAAAACGCTTTACCTGTAACGCAAGAAGCAACTAGAATAGCTTTACAACTTCACTTGCAGTTCGAAATTGTAGTTTTGAACCTCGCTTCACTTTTAGCACATGTGCTAAAAGTAAACAGCTGATTTCTTTAAACACGGTAAACTATAAAACGTCACTTTTAGTGAAACAAGCTAGCGCTAAAACGCCTACTTTTAGTAGTGGTCGTAGATAATAGCTATTTATGCAACAAGTACTAAAAGTCGACGTTTATGCGCGAGACATGAAAATTATGAAACGAAGCCGAAGGCTGAGTTTCATAACATGTCTCGCGCATAAACGACTTTTAGCACGCGTTGCATACAATATTTTATCTACGACCTTAATTTTGCCGTTATTAATCCATAAATATCGATTTAAGAAAAGTTCGTATCTGCGACGCTTTTAATTTATGTCATAATGAATAGTAGCCTACGCCGCGGTGGCGATTGTTTGGCCACGCCCGTGCTGTCAAGGTGAGTTACGAAATGTAATTATTGATACTCCACATATGACTGTATTCATTACATGACGCTTTAATTATTTCAAAAACGCTTTACCTGTAACGCAAGAAGCAACTAGAATAGCTTTACAACTTCACTTGCAGTTCGAAATTGTAGTTTTGAACCTCGCTTCACTTTTAGCACATGTGCTAAAAGTAAACAGCTGATTTCTTTAAACACGGTAAACTATAAAACGTCACTTTTAGTGAAACAAGCTAGCGCTAAAAGGCCTACTTTTAGTAGTGGTCGTAGATAAAATAACTTATTTACCTTCATCATTAAATAATATTGATCTGGTGCTTCTTCTAAAAAGTTATTAATTTCGTCTCTACTATAAATTTCAGCTTTTTTGGGTTTATATCCATTGCTCTTTATTTTAAAAAATGCAATTAATTTAGACATCTTATCAATATTGTCGTTAATTATTAAAGTCGCCTTTAGCATTGAATATTCGCACCACATTGTTGAAGATTTAAGAATATCAACTTTGAATACAAAATATGCCAGTAGTATCTTTTTATTAAATACTTGTAGCTTTTTTCCGTTATACCATGGTTTAAACTTTTTATATAAATTTATTTAAATACCTATATTTTGATTGTTTTGGTAGTAAGCCTAGTATTGCCACATTTGTTACTTCCTCTACAGATGATGGTAATTCCAAAATATCCATATTTTCCTGCATTTTCATACAGAATTACCATAGAACCACAAAACTGGAACAAGCTTTAATTTGTGTTATTACTATCACGGTTTTCTTTTTATTATTCTTGGCATCCGTACGGGAGGAGTAGAACAGAAGCCACCTTTATCAAACTGACATTTAATCATTTTTAACAAAACACGTTCATAGCAACTCACGGCCTCCTCGATTACTGCGAGACTGACGTCTCTATGCGGCCCGCTGCATTTTTAGTTCAAGGCATCTTTTATAGTAGTTTGTAGAGGCACTACAGTACGTTGCAATTGTTGCGTATTTACGTATTACTAGTTTGTCTTTTTTTATTTTAAAAGCATACGTTCCCGGCCTCCTGGATTAATATTAATCCAGGAGGTCGTGCCTACGTGACAGATAATTTATCAGAAACCCAACAGACGGCGCCAAAGTACGTTGGTCTCAGAATCACAAAAATTATACAAATGTGGCGGGCCGCATAGAGACGTCAGTCTCGCATTAATCCAAGAGGCCGTGTAGCAACTATACTAAATTTAAAATAAGAATGCAGTAGGTGGCGCTCTGAACTCAAACTCAGTTTTACACTAGAAATATAAGCTTGTTTGACTGATCTTGTTTTACAATAATTTCATCCTAATTATTCAATTAAACGTTGTAGGCCAGCCTTTGTTGCCACTATTTATCGATTTTTCTTTTATATTTTCAGGATTCATAGCGAATGTCAAATTGACAATTTTGAAAAAATACTTGATCTTCAGATGGTTGTAATGATGACTTTTTGACCAATCATAGCCATATTTATGTTTACTAGTTAGTTCCAAGTACTGCATACTTATTTGAAATTTAGTATAGATTGCACGTAACTTGCTGCCAATTATTTGTATTTAATAAATTATGTACCATTAAATACTGTTTATTTAATTTAATTTAACTCTTAGAAAGAAATCATGTGTATAATGCTCATAGAAAGTTATTTATAAACCTCGTGTTCTTGCAACCTGGCCGTAGGGAGGATTACAAAGCATTACTTGGTGCAGCAAGTTCTACTTTCTATACTTATTATACTGTTACGAGCCACGGCTGGGGTCGTTGCCCCTGACATTGTTTCAGAACCGTCGCGATCAATATTCAGGAAGCAGCCGCAGACGGGTGACGTCAGCGGTCTCGATGCAGCTGCGAAGATATTAGTCACGCGGTCGAACGCTCCGGAAGCGGCCTTCGTGGCAGATGCAACAGGTGACTCACGCTTGCTCGAAGTCAACACTTGCGAATGCTAGAATGTGTGAGCGAAGTCTAGAATGACTCATTTGTGGGATATAAATACTCGCGAGCGGGAATAGCGGGCAGTTCTGATCAAGCTCACACGGCGTAAGCCGCCACATAAATGCTCGCGTAATAGACATAAATAAAAGTACGGTGTACTACATATAAATCACAGAAATAAATAACCACATATAATCGTTAGTGTTAAGAGTGAAACAAGTAAATAGTTGAAGTTTAACCAGTGTAAATAATAAATAAATGTATCGTAGACATAGTGCGTTAGTTTTAGTAATTTGAAATCTGCTTGATAATTCTCGTGTGCTTGTAAATAATAATGATTAATCTAATGGTTGTAAATAAATGTTTAATACAAGAAGCGTCGTTTTAATTTTTAAATAGCCCGAACGTTAAAAACGTAACAGTGTTGTCAGGTGCGAGGTGTTGAACCGGGGGCTATAAGAAAATTATTGAACAAACATTAAAATAAATAAATTATTAACAAGTCCGACAAAACGACGGTCAGAGAAATAAATTGAAGTGGATAGTATTTATGCCTTTGACGAAATCGCAAAGCAGCAAGATGGAAGCCGCGATAGAAAAAGTAGTCCAAGTACTCGAGGAATTGAGATCCGGTCGAAAGAAGGCAGAAAAGCACAAGAGGATCTTAGGGAACAGCTGGAAGCCGGGCAGAAAGCATGAGAAGAGCTGAAGGCCGGGTAGGAAGAGGTGGAAGCCGCAGAAGAGAAAGTAGTCCAAAAGCTTGATGGGAAAATAAATGGAAGAGTTCGGTCTCTGTTGTTGGATACTGGAGCGACGAAGCCCATCGCCAGGTCTGACGTAGTAATGGACGAGGGTCAGCTGCTGCACAACGAGACGCGCCTTCGCACTGCCACGGGGGGCGCGGTGACCACACATGGGGAAACTGATTTGAAGATTGGGAATCAAACCCTCAAGCATCGGGACCTGATGGCTGACAGTGCAAACGAGTACATCCTGGGAATGGATGTTATGGATAAGAGTGGGTTCACTGTGGGCCTGAGACGCGGCGAGTTGCACGTGGGTGGGGAGGAGCTTTCCCGACACCCAAAAGGAGAGATCGCGGCACAAGTGGTATGGGTGGAAGATGTTACTCTGCAGGGACGAACCGAGAGGGTCGTGGATGCATACCTGGATGGCGATCTCCGGAGCAACGTGGTGCCCGTGGTTGAGCCCGATTATGCTGACATTGCGGACGAGTGCATTCTGGGAATGGATGTTGTGGATAAGTGTGAGTGCGCTTTGGACCTGAGACGCGGCGAGTTGCACGTGGGTGGGGAGGAGCTTTCCCGACACCCAAGAGGGGAGATCGCGGCACAAGTGGTATGGGCGGAAGATGTTACTCTGCAAAGACGAGCCGAGAGGGTCGTGGATGCATACCTGGATGGCATCTCCGGGGCAACGTGGTGCGCGTGGTCGAGTCTGATGGTGGCAAGAAGCTCACTCATGGTATCCTGGTTGGGAAGACGTTGGGGAAGACTGGGCTTGGGGTCCCAGTAAGGATGATGAACGTCAGCAGGGAACTGGCAACCGTCAGGAGGAACCCAATACTGGGAGGGGGCATGAGCCAATAAAAACGGAAGAAGATAGAAGATTTGGTGGCCCGGTACCAAAACATCGTCGAGTGCGGAGATCATCCCAGCGGCCGTACTGACGTAGGAAAACATAAATCAGTTGCGTTTGGCAAAAGAGTCTTGCTGAGGACCGATCATGCTGCTCTGAGATGGCTGCTGCAGTGCAAGAACCCTGAAGGGCAGGTGGCTAAGTGGATCGAGCGCCTACAAGAGTTCGACTTGGAAATAAATCATCGACCTGGCACAGTCCACCGCAACGCCGATGCGTTATCCAAGAGGCCCTGCCCTGCGGACTGCGGCCACTGTTCGAGACTGGAGAGTCGTGCGGTACCCATTAATCGTACCACTGTGGTCGACGACTCGTGGGAGCCAGACGAGTTGCAGAGTAGCCAGGAGAACGACCCCGACTTAGGCGCGGTTATAGCCTGGAAGCAAGATGGCCGTCGACCTACCTGGCAGGAGGTTCCCGCCACCAACGCAACAGTGGAAACTTATTGGGCGCAATGGGATTCCTTGCAGCTGGACAACAACGTCCTGACCAGAATCTTGAAAGATGAGGACAGTAGGGCAACGAGATCACGATCGATGGTTCCAAGGAGTAGGGTGGCCGAGGTGCTGCGCCACCTGCATGATGGCTCCTCTGGGGAACACTTCAGATTGAAGAAGACGTTGCAAGAGGTCCAAGAAAGGTTCTACGGGGCAAGCTGCGAAGGTGACGTCCGAGAGTGGTGCCGGAGGTGCGAAGCATGCGCTACAGGAAACGGACCGGTTGGAAGACGTAGAGCTCCGATGTGGCAGTACAACGTCGGTGGTCCGTTCGAGGGGATAGCCATGGCCGTCGCCGGACCATGCCCCGTAACCCAAGCAGGAGATAGAGGCAACCGGCGTCCAGAACGAGGGGTGCTGTTACAGCCGTTGCGAAGCCTGGAGCCCGCGGTGGGCTGCTGCTTCTTCAGCCAGTCCATGTGTAAGAAGGGCACCGCCTGCAAGTACCGTCATCGAACCCGCACAAGAACGAGAAGGCAGACACCCGACGCAACTCGTTCTGGGACAGAACGACCTAAGGCGGGGGCAGTGTTACGAGCCACGGTTGGGGTCATTGCCCCGGACATTGTTTCAGAACCGTCGCGATCAATATTCAGGAAGCAGCCGCAGACGGATGACGTCAGCGGTCTCAAAGCAGCTGCGAAGATATGAGTCACGCGGTCGAACGCTCCGGAAGCGGCCTTCGTGGCAGATGCAACAGGTGACTCACGCTTGCTCGAAGTCAACACCTGCGAATGCTAGAATGTGCGGGCGAAGTCTAGAATGACTCATTTGTGGGATATAAATATTCGCGAGCGGGAATAGCGGGCAGTTCTGATCAAGCTCACACGGCGTAAGGCGCCACATAAATGCTAGAGTAATATACATAAATAAAAGCACGGTGTACATATAAATAATAGAAATAAATAACCATATATAATCGTTAGCGTTAAGAGTGAAACAAATAAATAGTTGAAGTTTAACCAGTGTAAATAATAAATAAATGTATCGTAGACATAGTGCGTTAGTTTTAGTAATTTGAAATCTGCTTGATAATTCTCGTGTGCTTGTAAATAATAATGATTAATCTAATGGTTGTAAATAAATGTTTAATACAAGAAGCGTCGTTATAATTTTTAAATATCCCGAACGTTAAAAACGTGACAATACAAATAACTATTCCAGTACTACTTTAAATGATACATGTTTTTTGCTGTTTTTAACAAACCTACATACAACAAACTTCTGGATAAGACAAACTAAATTCATGAAAACTACAGAAATTACCGCTTATAACCAACTTATCCTAAAGAAAACGGAACATCTCTGATTTAAAAACTAAATATGTACATGCGTGTGGTGCTGCGCTGTTTATTGCAAAGTTACGTGGCCGTATGTGTAAATAAATAAGTATATGTAGGTAGACACAGCACAAATCAGTTTCAATCTATAGTTCATTCAAATTCAAAATAGAGCAAAATCTGCAACCCAAGTTACAAATATCAGCAGTCAGTTGATTACTAATTTGATTTTATTAAAATGTAGATCACGGGTTGTACGTAGTAGCCGATGGCCATAAATGGTTGTGATTTTTTTCTTAGGTTGTTACTGTTTATGTTGGTGGTACTGTAAGTCTATGTCAAATTCGAGGTTAGCAGGTTATGTTTTGCGTCAGTCTCTGTTAAAACCATATATATAATACACATATATTGTTGGTAGGGCCTGGAAACTTCAGAAAACATTACTGCGCCGACATAGTCTCACTTCGAGTATAACGCATCTAGTGCGCATGCGTGAGAATTCGAACTCCGCCTTTAGAAGCGAATTTTAAACTTGACTACTTCCCCATTGGACGGACGACGCCGCCGCGCTTGCGCACAGCTCACCGTATACATGAAGGAGTTGGTCGTGTGTCTCACTTCATCGGTGAGTTTCCCACTCATAGCCGCTAGCAATATAGTAAGTATTAGATATAGGCCGGGGTCGGTAGCTCAGTGGTAAGCAGCCTGACTACTGATCTAAGGGTCGCGAGTTCGATTCCCGGTCCCGGTGGGGTTTTCAAAAATAAAAAAATGCAGATGAAAGCTTCTACAGAATGCCATCATTCGGAAGTGATGTAAAGCCGTGGGTCCCATGTTACTACGATGTGTAGCATGTAAAAGATCCCTTGCTAGGGTTGGAACTCCTTAGTCTTGGCAAAATTCTAAGTAGGACTTTGACCATATGACCAAAGCAGTCGGTGTCTAAGGTACATGGTACTCTGCATGCCTAGACCTTGTCCATTAACAAACAAACAAACAAACAATTAGATATATGGTTAAAACTGACGTAAAACCTAACCTAACCTCAAATTTGACATAGACTTACAGTACCACCAACATAAACAGTAACAACCTAACAAAACTATTTATAGTCACTTGGTATAATATAGAGGTTATAGTTACAGGTAATAGGCAAATTTGCAAAGCTTGAAATTGGAAAATTGTGCGATATCTACTTAAATGAAATATGCTGAATGTGATCTGAGACTAGATTTATCCCCTAAAAAATGTTGCAAATGCCTTCCTTCAGCAAAGATTCATATTAAAAACATGACACATTGATTTTGACACTCATCAAGACAGCAACAAAGCCATATCTCTCTGATCTAAATTTTAATAAAATCATATTAGTAATCAACTTACTGCTGATATTTGTAATTTGGGTTGCAGATTTTGCTCTATCTTGAATCTGAATGAACTATAGCTCTGTGCAAGTTCGTTAAAATCATGAATGAGCTTCATAAACAAAAACGTAAATTTTTTAAATAAATACGAAATTATTGAACATTTGCAAAGTGGAATGAAACAAAGTGAAATATCAAATTATTTTAAAATAAAAATGGAATGTAAATAAAAATGTTAGGTACTTTGTGCATTATTTTTCTGTCTAGATTTAATAATACTCATTAGGGCATTTAAATTTGTCATTTCCAAACGGCCTTCTTGTTAAGTACATTCATTAAACAGACCTAACGTAACAGAGTTGTCAAATTTGCTTCATATGAGGAAACTAAACACTGTAGAGTTTGTGTTGATAATATTAGAGTTCTCATGCGTTACCGAAGTCTGCTACCTGAAGCTTTAGTGGGAGGACACCCTGTATAATGTTAGCAACTTCACTTAAAATTTTTATCTTTAATGTATTTTTTCTCCATTACGGAAACTTTTTGAATCAGCAAAGTAAACTTTTCCTGATGCAATACAGTAAAAGCCAATTACGAACAGTACAACGCTCTTTCTGGTCAGAACTTGGATGGGAGTTTCACAGCTGCTTTTCTCGGCGCCTCGTGGTACGGCTGCCATGGAAATAGTTGGTCCCGGATGTCATAATAACATCATGACAGTCGTTAGTGGGGTTGGAAGTCCCCATAAATGCACAGCGACGCCTATAATTGGCCTAACGACTGTTGGCTGAGTACATAATAAAATAACAATAAAAAATTAAAATGTATGTATTTTCATCAAAAATCCAATTAACATGAATGCGTCTATTCACCATGGAAACAACAGAAACTGAACCTATTTGATTTTATTTAAGTTTTATTGTCAGTAGTAAGTACTTCGATATTATTGGGTTATATGTCGATAACTTGTTGCACAATAATAAAAGAGTGTCAGTTTGACAGGTTAAACAGTCTGACCGTGCAGCGTCTGATGTCGGTAAAAAAGAATAGTATACCATACCACTACTTTTGTCCATTGTGCTTAGAATAATGACCTGTGCTAGTGTACTCACCCTAATCGTATCAAAGCGCAATGAACTTTTGTGATATCACCGCAAAAATAGTTGACACAACTTTGACTACTCTTGGTATTATAAGTACTTGGAAAAATTAACAATTTTGAGAATCAACACCGCTTGCCACAATAGAGTGAGTTAACCTGTTCTATATACCAGCTTCTCTTACTACACGTACTTTTATAGGTACTGCTCCATATGCTGTGAATTTAATCTGCTCTACAGAGAGGTACATGAAAAATGGCCAGAGCTGTAGGATCGCTATATGTCATCAGACTTTCAAAATTCAAACACCAAATAAAATCGTCAAAGCCGGCTATTAACCTAATAATAAAACATTTTTTAGTTCGAAATGCTTCCGAACAATGATAATTAACATTTTTTTAAATAATGGTAACTATTTTTTTAATCTTTTCTCGGGCTCCATGGATTTTTCTGATGTAAGAATACCATATTTTTCTTCGTTCATAGTTAAGAGAAAAAATAAAAGTTACATTTTCACACATCGCGGTGGCATCAAATTACCCATGAAATACAATCAACTTGGCTGAGTACAGGATAAAATTAGCTGAGAATTTATACGAAATAAGAAAACTGCAATGTTTTTTTTAATTGTTGTTTTATTGCTGTCCATGTTGATTCCATTCACAATTCCCACAAAATTACTCATTTACCTAAATTACGATATTTACACTCAAATGCATATTATGCGACAAGATGCCATCTTGTTGAAAATAACCGCAGTTCAAGTTTTACGAGTTTGACGTTCATTTTTAAACATCACCCTGTACTCAGCCTACTTGATTGCATTTCATGGATTATTTAATGGCACCACAATGTGTAAAATAATATTTAACGGTATTAGGCCGATATTAGGCATATAACGCACGAGCATACATATTTTGGCCGAGACTAATAAATTATGAGAGCTAGTTATACGTAATATCGGCTGAAGTTGTTTAACAGTTTTCGTAATAGAGGCATTTTCACATTTGATGGCGAAAATAAAACGCTGTGATGTTTTCCAATAAATTAAAACAATGCACTTAATTTACTAGTGTAGCAACGGTTATAACGCCGTGGATGCTAAATTTTAACGGCCTTGGTTGTTATCAGTGACATTTCGATGAAAGTGACAGTACTGATATAGTACAATAACCGTTTGCGGCTTTGCGGTTTGCTGATTTGATTTTACGCGGGGCGCCTTTGTGCTCCCTTTTGTTTGCCATTCGCGGATGGAATTGCCAACTGTTTTAACTTTCACACACTAACAGCCGGTTTTATAAAGGCCACTAATCTGACGTTAACTTTAATTCGCTGTTAAAATAAACAAAAGCACATAACATTTTTTTTACTAATAAATAATATGTCATCAGCGCCAACGTTTTGATGAGCTTTTGTTTATTTTAACAGCTATTTAAAGTTAACGTCAGATTAGTGACCTTTATAAGTAAATAAAGCAGACGTATGCGGTTTATATCATGAACACCTAAATAACATTTATTTATCACGAACTTGTAAACACACTTATCAAGCCTATTCCTTTGAATCTCTTATTACCAAATCAGACCTGAAATAAATTGTAAAATTATATCGAGAGATCCAAAAAAAAATTGATCCTCAGTGTGCTGTGGAAATTCAAACGTATGAATAATATGTTGGCAGCACTGTAAGTCTATGTCAAATTCGGGGTTAACAGGTTAGGTTTTACGTCAGTCTGTGTCAAAACTGACGAATAATCTAACCTGTTAACCTCGAATTTGACAGCCTGCCGCCAACATATTATTCATAAGTTTGAATTTTCACAGCACACTGAGGACCAGTTTTTTTTTTGGATCTCTCGATATCGAATAAACAAATGGACATTCGAGCTCTAGATTCAAGTGGCAGACTTATGTTACATATGGAATATTAGTTCAAGCTTTATTACTGGCTCCTCGAGCGTTTCTGCCGAAAATACAATTGAGTTTAATTTTTAAAACACGGAAAAGCATGTCGTCAAAGCGTAAAGTTTCTGTTTCAGATTTGCCAGACAAAACGCAGAAAAGTTTTGGTTTTTTGAGGTTGCATAGTATACATAAATCTAGTTAATGGAACCTAACCCCGTTTTTATCATTTATGTGTTTACTTGCGCATCGCGGCATTGTTCTAGAACGTATACCCCGCGAACGGCGAGGTCTGCCTGTACTTCCCATTATACGATTTTTTTCAAAAGCTTGCTGTCGCATCTAGATAGTACACAAAACTTATATAATGAAGTTACCTGTTTTTGTTTTTGAGATATTCTGTTCACACAGACAGAGAGACCAATGAACAAAAATGTTTTTCGAGTTCAGGAGACTCTAAAACGTGAAGATCTGTTGAAAACTCAATTTAAAATTTTTGGGGTGAATCAAATACTTCCTTTATTGTAAAAGGAAATAATTTTTTTTCAGGTTATAGCGGACTTGACTATCCATTCACAAAACTCGTGAACTGTCAAAACGCTGTGAAGTTGGTACCTCGTTTAAATTCTGGTTCGGAACTTCTGCTTGCTGACTTTGGCCGCACTGAAATTTATGCAATTTAAAAACTTGACTTGTCACTTTCTTGTAAAAAAAATCATTTCCAAAATTCTTTAATTTTTGTGCATACACCTCAATCGCAATGGAACAGAAACGAAAAGTGTTTTATTATTGGAAAGGAAAAAAAAGCTATAGTTAATTATTACAAGGAAAAACTTCGCTTAACTTTTGACACATGTAACATAACCTAACTGTAATATTACTAGAAATCACCAGATTCGAAGTACTTTCCCAAAAAAACTGTAATTTCCATGTACACTCAGCAAATATTTAAAAAATTAGACATTTGACAGTTCACGAGTTTTGTGAATGAATAATAAACCATTCAATTCGGTGAACGGTAAAGAACGAACCTGCAGCCAGCGTCAGAGCATAGAAACCCTCAAGTTTTCTTGTAGTCCGTTATAAATGTGTTACATTACTTCTCCATATTTGAATATAATAAAGCACGTAAGCACACATCTAAATAGTTGGCGAATTTGATATTGGTGCATCTAACTGAAACATACTTCAAGCCACTTATAAATCACATTTAATAATAGTAATATTTACATGTGTTAAAAACTATCATACATATATAACTGTAATCAAATATGTATAACGTGATTAAAAATTTGTAATCATGGCATTTATCACTACGATAATAAAAACCAAAAATTGAATAAACTATATCTAATACGCAAAATATTAATGTTCAATAAAACATAACAAGCTAGGTACTTATAAAAATTCAACGTAAGTATAAAAATGACGATCAATTATTATAAAATAGGGGGCAAGTATAACAATTTCCAGGTAAACAATACTTAGTGCTCGTTTGTAAACCATAGTACTTAATTAATTTAAAATTTCATGGCTAGGACGTGAACTCTTTAGGAATTTCCAGCCCGCTTCTTTTTAGCATTTCTCGAAGTGACCGGTTTTCTCTTTCTAACGCTATATTTTGTTGTTTTAAAATTTCCATGTTTTGACTTAGCTGCTTATTTTCTTTTAAGTACATGTCCGCTTTTTGGTGTTGATCTTTTAATTCGAGAATGTATTCGCAAGCCTTTGCTAAAATGCCCCCTTTCGATTGCCCTTCATAGTGTCCATTGCCCTTCATTTCTGCCGAGTTATTTTCAGGTATTATTTTAGACAGCTTGGTTATCCAGTTGTTGATTTTATCTCTTCTTCGCCTTTCTACTTCGTTATGGGTCGCTCTTCTTCTTTCGTCTCTCTAGATGTGAAATATAAGAAATACATTTAAAAGTAATTATATGAAAGTTAACCTTTTTTATATTTGCTGCCACAGTAGTGGTTGTGTCAATGAGGGACGCTCTTGGAGCAATCGCTCTGTTACCGCCTTGGTTATTAAACACTTCATTAGAACTTCCTATCACGTACAACTGGCCATTTAAATTAGAAGTAAGGACCTGCTGTACTCCTGTATTTGGAAAGTTCGTGCTAGTTGATACAATTTGTGGGACGTTTTCTGATCCTTCATCAACTTGTAATACCCGGTATGTTATTGTACCTGTTCAGATAAATTAGCATTAACCTTGTTGTGTTGTTCAGTAAATATATAATATATTTGATTATTTACAACTTAATAACACTACAGCAATGATTATTATCGTTTTAATTACATAAGCAATACCTTCTGGTGACCGAAAAGAATATTGCACCTCTGTGTCAGTCGGTGTTTCGAGTAAAGTTTGGGGAGAAAGGTGGTCTACAACTCTTTGATCTTCATCGCTTTCCATGCCTTGGTCATCAACAATGTTTAAACCTTGGTTGAGGACGACTTTCGTCTCAATCTCCTCCTCGCCACTACGGCAAACAGCAAACGGTGTTGACTACGCGATGCTTGACAATTATCTTTTCTAATCAACATTCACACCACAATATGACCTTGTCGCAAACATAGGAAGTTACATAACAAAAGCATTGCAGATTTAGAAGCTTTCGTTAATAAACCTTTTCATACCTTGTTTCGAGTGGATTTAGTATATCCATCGTAGCGAAATTTCCTGAAAATCTTAACAATATTTGAATTTTCCTTCAGTTTTGGTCACGGGAACAAATCAGGTCATGTGACGCGATAGCAAGAATTGTC
>CALNHX010010380.1:0-40839 GCA_940337035.1 Agriotes lineatus | reverse complement strand
AGTAAGGAGATGAAATATTGTGTGATCCCGCCAGGGATGTTAATCATGATTATAGAAAATTATCAGTTACTGTTAATGTCTTACTCAATTCTGGAAGAGATATCTTCAGTCCAAGACTACCAATTGCTACAGCAAATACAGAAAAAAAGAAGGCAAAACAAAAACCACAAGAAGAGCTTTGACATAGGATGAAAGTGCTAGAACAAAAAAAAATTGAAATTACTATATGGCATTTTTAAAACTAGAAAAATGGAAGAGAACAATTATGGCACACTGAGAATAAAGAAGGAAAACTGAAGCAAATTATTTGAAGAGCAGACCGAAAAAGAAAAAGAGGAACAAATAAGGACTGAAATCAACGAGTCATCTAGGAATATAGTAACATTATTGCAGCTCTAAAAATGTTAAAGATAGACAAAGTAGTAGGACAGACTACAATATTCCTTAAAGATTGGAAACTGACAACAATTTTTTGTAGCATAGGAAAATAGGTTAAAGAGTCATTGAAAAAACACTGGAAAATATACACAAGACTGAATATTTAGCCTACAGCAAATTTCAGAAAGAGTACTTAGAGAAGATAAGAAGTAAATTTATAAGCCATTTACCTTTATTCTGGATCCAATAAAAAATCGATTTTTGGGGTAAGATGTTAATTTAAATAATGAAAACGGAATCCCAAGATTTTAAGCACTGCAGGAGTTTTGATTATCTGCAACAACCAAAGCGGTTTTACAACCATAATTGTTTCTGTTGCGTTTGCGCTTAATATCTCCCAACATTTTTTTTGCCAAAAAGAAAATAACTAGCTCAATTCACGCCAAAGTCATAATCCGAGCTCAAAAATGCTTGCTTCATGCCCATCCTCCCTGCTTGAGGGCGAGTACCAGACTAAAGAACTTCACGAGGAGAGACAAACAAAATTTTATCCCATTTTCCTGTCCTAACATGCAAAATATAGATGGTAATTTGAATTTTTAAATGATCCTAGCAAGGACACAACTTGGACATAGAAATATACGTTAAGACAGCACTGGAGGTGAATTAAATGTGAGAAACAGAAGATGAAAAATGTAGAAAGAGAACAAATATAGGTGCATTAACTAGGACGAAACTGTGAAAAAAGAGAAATACAGAAACGTATTAGGGAAATAAGAAAATGAAATCACACGTGATCCTGCCAGGGATCTTAATTATTATCATAAAGAACTATCAATTACTGTAGTTAATGTCTTAGTAAATTCTGGAAGAAATATCTTCAGTCTGAGATATCAATGACTACAAAAAATAAAGAAAAATAAAGCAAAACAAAAGAAGATTGTTGATATAAAATGGAAGTGCTACGAGAAGAGAATTCAAAATTACTATATGCAACGTTTACAACTTTAGGTAAAAGCAAGAAAACAATCATGGTACACTGAGAATAAATAAGGAAAACTATTGACATCAGAGACTGACAATTTGAGTATTGTAGCAAATTATTTGAAGAGTAAATAAAAAAAAGAGGAATAAATAAAGACTAAACTCAATAAGCCATCTAGGAATATAGTAAAACTATTGCAGCTCTAAAAATGTTAAAAATATGCACAGCAGTAGGGCAAAGCAACATTAAATCTGTGATGTTTAAGTACATGGAGCAGCATAATTATCTGATGTTACATTACATAATAGCAAGAATATCCCTTAAAGATTGGAAACTGACAAAAAAAATTCCTATTTCCTAAAAAGAGTATAGTACACTATTTAGTATTTACTTATAGAGATTTCACATATGTCTGCACCTCCAAAGGCATAGGAAAGCATACAGAAAAATAGGAGAAAGAGAGTCAGAAAAAGCACTGGAAGATTTACTCACAAGCAAATATTTAACCCAAAACAAATTTCAGAAAGAGCACTTAAGGGAGACAAGAAATAAATTTATTCACTTTTATTCTGGATCCAATTTTCAGAATCCAACATAATTCAAATAACGAAAACGGTACCCCAAGGGTTTAAGCACTGCAGGAGTTTTGATTATTCCTAACACAAGTGTTTTTACAACCGTAATATTGCTTATTCCTGCGTTCATGCTTGATGTCTATGAACCTATTTTTGCCAAAAACAAAGAACTAACTCAATTCAAGTCAGCGCCGCGAGCCGAGCACAAAAATCCTTGCTTCCTGGGCAACCTCTCTGCTCGTGGGCGAATACAAGACTGAAGAACTCCACACGGAGAGACGAACGAAATGTTACCCCCTTCTTCCTTTCCTAGAGTGCGAAATATGGGAGGTAATTTGAATTTTTAAATGATCCTAACAAAGGTAAAACTTGGAAATAGAAATACACAATAAGAGAGCAAGTAAGTTAGAGGAGTGAACATGTCTGGTATCACTAGGGATTAGATGTTATGACAAATACAAATTAAGAAAAGTACAAGAAGGGATATACATTAGGAGAGATGTACATTAACTATGACCAAACTGTAAAAGACAGGGAAATACAAGAACATATTATGGAAAGAGCAGAAAAGGAACAGAGAAATAACAGGAAGATAAAAATTAAATATCAAAACCTAACAAATGGAGCAGAATGGAAGTGGCAAGAAGAAAAAGATAGGTGGGAGTACTTAGGAGATGGTATAGTGTAAAAGATGGACAAACCAGTCGCGATTGATACAAATTAACTAGAAGATTCCAGAAATACAGTAATCATTCATAGTTTAAATAGTAAGCGGTTCTAAATATGGAGATAAAATCTTGTGTGATCCCACCAGGGATGTTAAACATTATTATAAAAAATTATTAGTTACTGTTAATGTCTTCTTAAATTCTGGAAGAAATATCTTCAATCAGAGATTATTTAGTACAGCAAATACACAAAAAAGACGGCAAAGCAAAAACCACCGGAAGAGTTTCGACATAGAATGGAAGTGCTAGATCAGGATAATTGGAAATTACTATATAGAACATTGAAAACTTTAGAAAAAAGAAAGAAAACAAATGGTACACTGAGAACAAAAAGAAACTATTGCCAACAGAGACCGACAGATAGGTTGAGTACTATACCACATTATTTGAAGAAGAAAAGAGCAAAAAAGAAAATAAGAAACAAATATTGACTGAAGTCAGTGAGCCATCAAGAAATACAATAAAATAATTGCAGCTCTAAAAAAGTTAAAGGTAAAGCAGTAGGGCAAAAATGGTATTAATCTGTGATGTGGTGAGGCAGGATAGTCATGTGATGTTATGATTACATGATCAACACAGCAAAAATATCCTTGAAGATTAGAAACTAACAATTATTTTTATTTACAAAAAAGAGGATAGTACACTATGTAGTATTTACTTATACAGATTTCACTTCGTTCTGCACCTGGAAGAACATACGAACGCATGCAGAGATATAGATTAGAGTCATAGAAAAAAAATACTGTGCTTTTAACAAAAGAGATAATTGTAGCAATAGTGTTGATGTATCAACAATTACAATACGACAATCGAGAAATATACCTAGAATACTCTGTTATGATGGCGGTAACAAAAGGTTGCTCCAGCTAGAAAAACTCGGTCGAGAGGGTGGGTTCTTTACAACTTTTGAGTTGGGGCTGCCCTTCGACCGCGAGGTAAATGAGGTTCAAATTGATGCATTTGGACTAGATCGAGAAAACAAAAGCAACACAGATGAACACACTCTGCATGTGGAAGTAAGGGCCTTCACCTTGCTACTTCTAGCTTGACAGAGTTTGGTTGATGATGCACGTACAACACTGACTTACTTTGCAAAAATAACTCATTGGTGCAGCTGCTAAACTCCTTTTACAACAGAAAAATACACACATAACGCATGCAAATATCGTAAACAACAACTAAAAAGCATAAGTGCTTGACAATGAGCTCTATTAAGATAATAAAATATGTAAATGACAATAAACAAGGGTTTAGAATAAAAATAATGACACCGATATGGGTTAGTGAGGGTTAGGTTAAATTACATAACGTCTTACCTTAGCTAAAAGTGGTAAACTTGACTGCAAATGAACAACATGACTCACAAACGTTATTACACATTTAAATAATCCAAAATACTGACTCAATAGCAAGCACACTTGAGAGTAAGTACATACTGTGGCTCAAAAACGAAACTGCCACAACGTTAAGTTAAGCAGTAACAGGAAATTTGATGGTAATTCATTAAATTTGGTAATTTAGCAACTAACAGTTTTAATCATAAATGCAACCTTACGCAAGGTTGTTTTAAGACTTTTGGCGGGACGCTACGTTCACTGTACACTGTTCACAATAAATTTAATACAATAAAAATGGTACCAGAAGGAGTTTAGTTGACTGCGTTCGACGTGCGGCAGAGTTGTGTGTGGTCGTTCCCCAAATAAACTGCCCCAAAATACCTGAAGAAACTGCACAAAAGCAACACGAAGCTGTGGGTTGAAGCGATCTGGGTCTAGCATCCCCAATGAGGATAAAATTGAAGTCCGTGGTAAAAGGGCAGTTTTCGAAACGATAAACGGAACTTCGGTATGCACAAGTAAGCCTTTTTACTGGAATCCCCATGACAATAATCCGCCCAACAATTAAATGTGGTACTCTACGCCCCTTAGCAGCGACCCCCAGACACGACACATGCAGTTCCAAACACAATAGGCGGGGAAAAGTCACTGTTACTCAAAACAATCACTTTACGATATCTGATCGACAGAAAAGTGCATTGGTAACTACTTAAACTAGAAGCGGAATTACAGCGTCTTCGAAAGGCACTCACTCCAAATTCACACACGTGTTTTGTAGCTCAGAGCTACCTTGGGTTCTCTCTTTAGCTTATGCGAAACCCGGAGCCACGCAGAAAATTCCAACAAACTGATGCAATATTTGACTCAGCGATTCGCAATAACTTGGGGAAGTTTTGAGCCTGTCTGAACAACAAAAAATTCTGAGAATTCGATACGCCAAACTGCAACATAGCCCCATTTAGAATTGAATTTTGATGAATGTAAAGAACTGCAAAGCGTTAATACACGAGCTGGGCAGAAAGAAGGTTCGTAGAGAGTCAAGGTTTGAGTCTTCACCACTGAACTATGAATTTGTCTTAAATGAATTGGGAAAATGTTAATATTTGGGCTTAAAATACGGAAAGTACTAGCTTTGAGAAATTGTTCTAACACAATTTCCAATTGATCAAAACTGGTCTTCTTACAAACTAATAATCATGGACCCTGATTTATGACCACAACTCAAATTTCTGGTTTGCTCTTTTGTACCCCATTTTGAGGAGAAAGTGAAACGCCATAACTTTATTTTCTAAAATTTAATTTTAAAAGTTCGAATGCCACGACAACGAAGTTGAATTCATATAAAGTTCTAGCCAGCTGATTGGACATAATAATAGGGTGTTGATAAACATTCGGTATTTTAATGCATTTTGCACGCTAAAAAAATACTAAATGCTCGATAAAAAATTTAAAATGCACGTTAAATTAATTGGAAATGCTTGATATTTTAATGAAATCTACAATATCAAATATATCCTTTGCACGGTAAGTTCTGCTCGCTATTTTAATTAAATATCTACTTACCCTAAAAAAACCAAATACTGGATATCTGAAGTTTACTATTAATTGAAATTTTTTACAATATGTATTGTAGTAATGAACGCTCGGTAATTTAATGCGTTTCAAAGATTCGATTTGAGTGCTAGCATAACCTAGAAAAACTGAATGAGCATGTGCGTGTATCAGTGCATGTTATATGATTGATCAGCAGTTTTATTTAATGAGTGTTTATTACTATTCTGTATTGTGTGTTTATCACGTTAGAAGCATGCATCAAAGAAAAGAAGGAAGAAGATAGATAAGAAGTGGAAAAGAGAACAAGTGGTGTTCAATATCAAAGCCCTAGCTCTCAAATCAGTGAAGGAAGAAGGTATTTGGAGCTTTTCTCATAAAAATGTCGATACAGATGGAACCGTTACTTGTATTTATCGTTGCAATAAAGTAAAATATCGTGGAGAGCAATGTGCCTCTGGTGTATATTTGTATTATCCGGCCAATACTGAAGATGTATTTTTATATCGATCGGAATTGCTCCATACTTGCGACAGTATACTATCCAAAGCTACCGTTACAATGAGCGAACATACTAAAACAGAGATTAAGACCCTGTTCGAATACGACTCAAAAGTTAAACCAAAAAAAAAATTAGAATTTTTAGCCAAGAAGGATTTAACAATTCACAAAAAAAACAGTTAAATAACTATTTGGCTTCTTTAAGAAAGCCAAAATTCGGTTCAAATTCCATAAGCCTTGGTGAATTACAAAAATTTTGCATCGACTACTCTCAGATATCAGATAGCAAAGATGAGGCGTTCATACTATCTTATCAAGTGGAATATAGGGATCCGTCTCTTTTTCAGATTTTTATGTCTACCAAAAATTTATTAAGATTATCGTTAAATGCTTGCCATATCCATATAGATGCAACATATAAGGTTATGTGGCAAGGTTTTCCGCTACTTGTGTTTGGCGCAACAGATCGAGCCAGAACATTCCATACTTTTGGAGTAGCAGTTTGCACCTATGAGCAAACAGAGGACTTTATTTTGCATTCAAAGCTCTGAAAATTGGCGCGGAGAAAGTTTTTGGTGAAAGCATTAATCTTCTTCTTGTTCTTCCATCCTCCTTATAACCTTCTTAAGGGTGTTGTATTAAATTTCTTCTGGTTTCTTAACCCATTTTTTCCATCCCGTCTGGTCCAGTGCTAGTATTTTCATTTCTGATTTCGTCTTCCCTCTTCTTTTTCCTATTTCTTCCATTCTTTGCATCCAGCTCTTTCTTGGTCTTCCTACTCTTCTTTTATCTACTCTGCCCATTTCTACTATCTTCTTCACCAATCTATTCTGATTCATCCGTATTATGTGGCCATACCATTTCAGCTGCTTTCTAACGATTTTTGTTGTTATTGTTTCTTGTTGCGTCATTTGTCTGATTTCTTCGTTTCGTTTTCTATCCATCTTTGTTTTTCCCGCTATCCTTCTGAGAAAATTCATTCTGCCGCATTAATTTTCACTACTTGTTTATCTTGTAATGACCACGTTTCACTCGCGTATGTAAGAACTGGTATTACCACTGTGTTGTACACTCTTAGTTTTCTTGTATATTTCTCGTTTTCCGAAAATTGTCATATTTAACGCATAATCGATTTTTACACTTTTATTTATCCTGTTGTTTATATTCCCATCTATCTTTCCATCTTCTCTTATTACACTTCCTAAATATTCTTATGCAGTTACATTTTCTAGTTTTTCTTCTTTAATGTATATTTCTTTATTTTCTTGTTTGTTCTTGTTTTTTATAATCATTGTTTTACATGTCTTTATATTAATTTCCATTCCTAGCTTTTGTATTTCTTGGCTTCATATTTTCGTCAATTGCTTAATCTTTTTGTGGTTATCTGCTATTAGCACTATAACGTCTGCATATAGTAGGCAGGCAATTTTTATTGGTATTAGATTATTATACCCTATCAGCGTCTGGCTTTGTATGGTTCTTATCCTAGTATTTTTTAACAATCTGTCCATAGTTACTATGAAGAGTAGCAGACTTAAACTATCCCCTTGTTTTATTCCTACCTCCATCTTGAAATTGTCTGTATGTCTGTCTGTTAGCAGTGTAACTCAAAAAACTATTTGTCGGAGGAAGATGATATTTTGCATACACATTATATTTATACGTGGCATAAAACTGTGAAAATTTCAAACAGATATATACATGGTTAGCACCTTAAAAAATAAAATTTTGTTTATTTTTGTGTTAATTTTGAAATAGAAGGAAATAATGATTTTCACATAGGTCAGGCTTTACACTTGCCAGAAATAGGACTCGATATATACAGGATAATGTCATAAAAGAATAGAAACGTTTCAACAATAAGACTGTTTCCTTAAAGGCGCGTGCCGCACTCATTTCAATTAGGCCCGATGGCGCAGTTCGACTTATCAATGCAGTTACGATTGCTATGCAGATGCGGCGGGTTCAAATCCCAGCAGGATATTTTTTTTTTAATTTTCAAATTGATCTAATTTTTCTTTTTTTTTAATATCTACTTGATTTAAGTGTTGTTTTGTTATTTGTGTATGATCAGAGTTTTTTTTTTTTACTTTTTGGAAGTGTTGTCTCATTGTTTATGTGTTACCTATCAGAGTTTATTACATTTTTTTCTTCAAATACCTGTGTTCTATTTTATCAAGTAATGTACTTTTTACTAAAAGTATTTTTTATGAGTATTAAAGTTTACCTGGATAAGATCATTGTCTTGAATGAAAGGTAAGTAAAAAACAAGCAAAAGAAAGCAAGTGAATTTCGTACCGAGCATTTATTGTAATTATCGTATGTACGTTTTGTCTATTATTATTTACCCAAAGATTTAAATTTTATACCGAGCATCATTATTTCGTATCGAGCATCAATTAGTATGTTTATCGAATGTTTATTAATTTAATAGGCATTTGAATTTTACACCTAACGTTCGTCATCATTGTCGAGCGTCTAGTATTTGTATGGAACATTTATTTTCTTAGGAGGCATATAAATTTTATACCGAGCACTCGATGCACTTATCGAGCGTTTAGTATTTTTATCGTATTTTCTAATCATGCATTTGGACAAAATATCGGGAAAATAAGACCTGCAGTAGGAATAAAATACCGAGCATTTAATTTGTTCCCATAATAATATTCCGCCTACAAACAAAGTTTATTATACTATCAATAAAAAATACAAATAAATAATAAACTAAGGTAAATATTAAATACTACGCTTTGACTGACAATCACTATTTGACATATTCTTCTTAGAATGTATTTTTGTTGCACTGCAAGTGTCATCAACATTTCGCTCTAAATTAGTGACAAATATTTTAACAGGCACATGATCAGGCACACTAACAAATGATGTCTTTGAACTTTCAGTGAAATTCTCCACAACGCCATAGATATCCTGGTGCTTAACACCATAATATTCGTGCAGTATCATCTTGGCCGTTAACTTGCCTCTCGGCTTTGAACGCTTAAACAGCTTGTACCGTTCGATAAAACGATTCATACCTGGTAGCACCTCGCTGTCGTGCTTGCACGCTGGATTAAAATTGATTAAATGCAGCAAATTGGACTGCACGTCCATAACAGAAGACTGTTTAGTCAGTGCAATTTTTTGCAGTTCATTGTTCATCTGGGAAAATTGCGAAGGTTTGTAAGATTCTAAACCAAGCTGTTCTTTAATGAAAACTAATGAAGAGCGTTTGTGGGCGCTTTGAGGAGCGGAGGGGTTTTCACGGATAAAAATGAAAGGCTCCTTGCCTTTATTGTCTTTTTCTGGGCCTATTTCTTCATTAATTTTGCTTGATTTTTTGGATTGCAAAGGGTAGTTATTAATTTTTAAATCCAGAGCATGCAAACTTCTAACGGAGGTATAGCAATCTTGATAATTTTGAAATAAAGTGGAGATTTCCACTGGTGGGACCTACAAAATTATAATAGTTTTAATTTTAAGTTCTTTTTTAAAAATAGTTTCTCATTCTAAAATTCAAACGAGGGAATATTTTTACATATTACTTTGTAGCGCAGTGAGTCAACCCTTAAGCTTCACTTTGCAGCGATATTTTAGAAACTCATCGAAGCAAATTAAAACTTACCTCTACTTTAAGCTGCTTTATTTCCTTGCGCAACTCCTTGATGATGTCGTCCTTAAACTGGGTTTGTTTGTTTGACTGCCGGCACTGATCCTCTAACTGTTGCACATCCCGACGGAGGTTCAAAATAATATCGTGTTTATCTGCCACCTCGATCGTTAAGGCATTCCGCATGTCCATCATCGACTGCAATTCGTTCAAATTTAGACTAAAGTCACTTTTCGCAGTCAAGTACGTATTTTAAATGCCAACCCAAAAGTATTTAAACGAAAAATTCCTTTAATCTAAATTGGAATGAAGATGCATGCACCACGAAAATTGGTTTGGCTTAATGAAGAACAATACAGACTGGTTGACTAACCAGCATAAATCTACTGAAATAGTGATGAAAAAGTTGTTTGATTTAGTTTTAGCTACAAAAAGGTGCTTTTAGGTTTAAAATTAAGCACCCTGTATATATTTTATTCAACCGTTCTCTACGATTTTTTTTAGATCGCCACATAAGCACCTATTGTAGTTGATAGTTAGTCAACTATACTGTATAATATACGTAAAGAAAAGTTCCGCATCATTTAAACCAAATTAAATCGTTAATGCAAACTGTAGTAACAATAATTTACCCGCTTTACTGCAATTAACTCCTCCTCTCTGGCTTGCAGTTTTGCAGCAATGCTGTCTAAATCTTCCTGGCTCGGCATTTCTCTTATCTTATCTTCCATATTTTCCAGCATTCTGCAGAAATATAATTTGTAGTTTTTTTTAAACAAATAAATCATACTTACTGTTTTTTCGCCTCTAGCTCTTCCACTGTCTGAAAGTAAACATAAATAAGTTACTAGAAGTTAAAACAGTATTTACTTAAACTTAAAATTAATCAGAATTTTCAAGCTACACATTGGAAAACTTAGTCAAACAATATAAATTTAACATCTCTAATAATAACGTAACAAACCTACCAAATGAATAATGAACAACAAATGATGGAATGCGAATCATTATAGATGAATGATATATTTGGGTATAACTATCTACAATTTATGGCTATTAAATAGTTTATAAGAGAGCAATGAAAAAATATAACAAAAGGGTACACTGTTAGTCCTGATTGTATCTCAAGCAAAATGATTTGTTTCCTTGGGAATCATAGGGGCACTCAAGAGTGATATCGTCATGTTTTACTGGGAAATCTCCGGCTTGCTTCTCCGCCGCCTTTTCAAATATTTCAAAAGTTACCTTAATTTTATTTCCTTCAGCTTCGACACAGGGACACTCGCCTGGCCTGTAACAACAATGAACATAAACACATTTAGCATAAAAATTTTCCGCTTGCCTACTTACTTGCAGATACCGAGCAAATTTTCGGTACAAACAGTGTAAAAATGTAATCCACAGACGCTCCAGGAGCCCTCTTCGCGAATGCGCCTTATAAACTCTATCAAACTACGAATATCACTACGCAGCATCGCCTCCAATTGTTGCACATTACTATGCTGCATTGGCTCGAAAGACCGCGCATCACTACGCTGCTTGGACGCCAAGGAGTGCGCATCACTATGCCGCATCGATTCCAAGGTTTGCGCATCACTATGCCGCATCGATTCCAAGGTTTGCGCATCACTATGCCGCATCGATTCCAAGGTTTGCGCATCACTATGCCGCATCGACTCTAACTGTCGGGAAATACTTTGCGGCTTCGGCTCCCATTTGTAGGAGGGTTCCTCGTATACCTTATTTGTAAAACTGAAATCTCTGTATTTTTGCATCACCTGTAGTGAAATACAACTGTGTTAATTACCCCGTAAAAAAGCCTTGGCGTTTGGGGACAAATGTACATTAAGTTAATCTTGCAGTCTTATTTAAAAAGGCGAAAAATTAAGCAGAAATGAGAAACAAGATAAAAATAAATGTGGTTGAGAAATGGGGACACTGAAATAGGTATAACTGTTAGACTTAGAAAGAAGTTATAGGATCTAGAGCAGGGATGAGCAACCCGCAGCCCGCCACACTTTCTCGTGCGGCCCTTCAAAGATTTTACATTTTGACTTTTAAAATATTTAGATCAGAAAAAACTGTTCTTAGTTTTAACATTTTTTCTTCACCATTTAATATAGAAGTGGAAACAGTTCTGGATAAGTTACAAATGGAATTAATAGATTTACAAAACGACACGGAATTAAAAAATAAATTTTAAAATGTTCTACATAATTTCTATCAAAATTTAGAAAAATTCCCAGGATTACGCGCACATGCAAAGCAAATAATGACACTTTTTGGAAGCACCTATGTTTGCAAACAATTATCTTCCGCATTGAAAATAATTAAAAGTGATCACCGATTGAGATTAAATGATGTACGGTTAGAAAGCTGCTTGCGAGTTGCTGTGTCGTCTATATCTGCAAATATAGACCAATTGATAGTGGCAAAGAAGTTATATCAAATTTCTGAATAAATAATTCTTTTCCACATATATCCTTTGCCGCTTTTAATAATATTTCAATTAATGAGTGTTTTATTTCTGTAATTTTGTATACTAGGTTTATATTGTTAATAAAGAGATAATTTGAGTTCATCATTCAGTGTTTGTATTATCATAAGTTTCTTACATGCGGTCCACACAACATTTTTAAATTTGTAGCCGGCCCGTTGTAAAAAAAGATTGCTCATCCCTGATCTAGAGTTTCTATTTCAAAATTTTTTCCAGATTTTGTTTTTGTGTACACCTATAATAGAATTATACTGTTTTTATTATATTTGCAGAAGATATAAGTGCATTAATTGTTCAATTCAAAACAGGGTGAAACTTAATAACGAAATATTTTAATGAATTGAAAACTTTACTGAAAAATAAGAAGAGGTTTATTACTTTTATCCAACACCTCCATATAATAACACTATTATTATGTTGATTTTGCATAAGCAATGTGATATATTACTCACTAGTGAGAGAGTATTCAAAAAGTCACTAGTGAGAGAATGTAGAAAGATACCATAAATAACAAAATTAGATTTAACACTATTTATTTATTATTCAAATCGATATTTGGAACCCCAAGGGCCTCCTTGGAGAGGGGCGGAGCCCCGACGGCCCCATTGGAGTGGAGCGGAGCCTTGAGGGCCCCATTGGAGTGGGGCGGAGCCCCGAGGGCCCCTCGGAGGTGGGCGGAGCCCCGAGAGCTCCCTTGGAGTGGGGCGGAGCCCCGAGGGCTCCCTTTGAGTGGGGCGGAGCCCCGAGCGCCCCATTAGAGTGGGGCGGATCCCCGAGGGCCTCCTTGGAGTGGGGCGGAGCCCCGAGGGCTCCCTTGGAGAGAGGCAAAGCACCAAGGGCCTCTTGGAAAGTGGCGGAACACCGAGAGCCCCTTGCAGAGGGGCGGAGTCCCGAGGGCCCCCTTCTTTGGTCAGGTGGATGGCAGGGGGAGGCAGAGGCGGGGTGTGTTACAGAATGGAATAGCCCAACGTAATAGGCCTAAAAATGGTGGTAAATTGAATACGGTAGACCGCGCAATAGCGCGCACAGCCCTGTTTATTTTTCAAATACATTTTCAAAATAATTACCTACATGAACAACATATGGAGGTGTTGGATAAAAGTTTGTATTAAACTCGTGTGGAATGTTACACATTAGTCACTTAAGAAAATTAACCAGCTAACGGTCTCGTGGCTAATATTTCTTGCGTGGCTAATGTGTAACAAACCACACTTGTCTAATAAATAACTATTACTTCGACTTTCTTACTCTACTCTCTAAATTATAGAAGTTTTTTTAAATATGCATCAACTTTCTATCATAACAGTAATTTAATGAAACTTATTACAATTGTTATAAATCTTCTGACTTGTATATTTTGGACTTGGCTCATTCCTTTCTTATATTGTACAGGTTGAACACCTTATTTCCCTATAAAGGTTCTAAAAAAATATGTTTTTGCTCGCAAGAAGGTAATTCAACCAAATTCCCAAGACCAGGGAAACTAACCTAAGGTACCGGGTGTCTTAAAATGAATTACATCTAGTATGCTTTGAATTTCCCCATAATGCAATCCAAAATTTTACTTGAAATTGGCAAGACTGTAAGTCTATGTCAAATTCGTCGATAGCAGGTTAGATTTTGCATCAGTTTTGACACAAACTGACGCAGAACATAACCTGATAACCTCGAATTTGTATAGACTTATAGTATTGCCAATTTCAAGTAAACTTTTAGATTGCATCATGGGCAATTCAAAGCATACTAGATGTAATTCATTTTAAGACACCCGGTAGTAACATGATCCTAATTTCTAGAATTTTTGACTTAGTCCTCTTTTTCTTGTCATTAAATCTCCAACAATTACGACAACTTAAAAAAAGCAAGTTCAATATACTCATTAACGACAGTGAAATATTTGTAATATCCTAAATGCACTGATTCTTTCTAGACTTTTTTTAGTGGCATTTCTGCAATATCTTAATTAAACGACATGACTATTAAATGTTATTGATAAATTATTGTCCATTGGTATGTGGGTTAAATGACAATAAAAGATATTTGACAAAAAGGACAAAACAAATTTAAAACTTTAAATTTGTGATAAATGCAATCCCACATGACCATTACTGGAGTGTAACAGCAAGAGAGACTATCACACGACCACGGCTGGGAAAATATTTCAAAATTGGATGATGATTGGATGAAGGTACAAGTGTTACGATTATGAGCAATTATCTATATCATTCATACCAAGTCAATAAACTACCCACATTTTCATGTAAAAAAAGTCAAATGTACTAATGAATTACGACAGAATAACACCTATTTCCAACACCCAATGAAGTACAAGTGTACGTGGTATAATACTCAGAGCCACAAGTCAATGATTGACTACATAATCACAAATATAAATGTTAAACCAACTCAGATAATAATTGATTTAAAACTCCCACAACACCCAACATAAAGTCCGATCATAATATGTGTAAGCTCCGCATGAAAGTACCGTCAGAAACAAAAAGAAAGCCTGTTTATATTGAAAAGTTAAACATAGAATAATTACAAGAAGACAGTACTAGATACTAGATAATGATGGCAAAGCCAAAGATGACAAACAACAAAAGTCGGATAACTGCGAGGATATCAATCAAGAAGACGTTATAATAATGAAAAACAAGTGGAGCAAGAGATGATAAAACTTAAAAATAGAAAAAAACCTAATCAAGACAATATTAACAACGAGCTAATTAAATATGGAGGGAAGCAATTAGTAAGTGAAATCAATGATCTATTTCAAAATACTGAATGAAAAGCATTATGGTACCTATCTATAAAGAAGACAACAAAAAGGATTCACATAACTACCGTGGAAATTATAGTTTAAAACTCGTTGGAGTGACCTTGAAAAGGTCAAATCAAGGTTAAATGTTAAAAATTCGCCCAGAAGCTGTTTTTTCGAATTTGGATGATTTTTTAAGGGCGAAAAAATATTTGAGTAGACTTTTAGGGGACAATAACCTTGACCAACTTGTCCTTTAGGTCAACTGTGAAGGTCATTCGAAGGTGCAACACTTTCAAAAGCATTTACATTTGTGTCTTGAAGCAAATGGAGGCAACTTTGAACTTTTGCCTTAATAATTATAATGCTAGTAATAGTAGTGAGAGGTAAGGGGACTCACGGGAAACAAGCACCCCAAAGGAAACAGAGCTTACTACGTCCATGTCGTTGTTTCTGGGTAATGCTAAAAGTAAGATTTAAGCACAATAGTGAGATTTTTTATTTAAAAAAAAATCACTTTGACCTTCGAATGACCTTCACAGTTGACCTAAAGGACAAGATGGTCAAGGTTATTGTCCCCTTAGTCTACTCAAATATTTTTTCGCCCTTAAATTATCCAAATTCGAAAAAACAGTTTCTCGACGAATTTTCAACATTTAACCTTGATTTGACCTTTTCAAAGTCACTCCAACGAGTTATAAACTATCATTTTGGACATAAAATTCTCCGTTCCTTCCGAATCCGGCGTCAAAAATAGGGGTTCCCATTTAAAAAAAAAAATGTTTGACCTTCAAATGACCTTGAAAATTGCCGCCAAGGTCAAAGTTATTAGTACAGTCAAATGACCCCCATCGTACTGAATAACTTTTGTCTGCACAATTTTTTTTTTATTCGGCTTACCAACGGAAATATTCGGATGCGTCGATTAAAATGCCCCACCCTGTATGTGTTTTATTTACATGAAGAAGGCATTTGATAGAGTACGACTCAAAGACATCGTTAAAATATTAAAAAACAAAAGAATACCTCACATCACAAAGGTAATAGAAAAACTTAATACTTACAATACGACAAGAATACGGGTAAACAAAGAGCTCACAGAAGAACTACAGATAAAGAAAGAGATTAGAAAAGGAGATAGTCTTAGTCCTTTACTTTTCAACATCATGATGAACGAGATAGTACAAAATGTAACAACTGCTGGCACAGCATAGAGAATGGGCACCAAAAACATTAAGATAGTAGGATACGTAGATGATGTAATAATATCAGAAGGCGAAAATGACTTACAAAAAATGTTAGATGATTTCTGAGGCTTTCACGGCCATTGTCACAAACGACTTCCGGGATTGGACCGTGTCATGATTGAGATCGGAGAACTCAACGTTTCGCCCACTTTCGTAAGGGGCTTCATCAGGAGGAAACAGCAAAAAAGGACGGTAACTCAACATGTGAACCACGCCAGAGGCGAAACTCTTTGCAAGAGAACGGATAGAAGATCACGGTAATTCAACGTGTGAACCACGCCAGAGGCGAAACTCTTTGCAAGGGAACGGACAGAAGAGCACGGTAACTCAACGTGTGAACCACGCCAGAGGCGAAACTCTTTGCAAGGAAACGGATAAAGAGCACGGTAGCTCAACGTGTGAACCGCGCAAGAGGCGAAACTCTTTGCAAGGGTACGGATAGAAGAGCACGATAACTCAACGTGTGAACCACGCCAGAGGCGAAACTCTTTGCAAGGGAACGGATAGAAGAGCACGGTAACTCAACGTGTAAACCACGCCAGAAGCGAAACTCTTTGCAAGGGAACGGATAGAAGAGCACGATAACTCAACGTGTGAAATACGCCAGAGGCGAAACTCTTTGCAAGGAAACGGATAGAAGAGCACGGTAACTCAACGTGTGAACCACACCAGAGGCGAAACTCTTTGCAAGGAAACGGACAGAAGAGCACGGTAACTCAACGTGTGAACCACGCCAGAGGCGAAACTCGTTGCAAGGGAACGGATAGGAGAGCACGGTAGCTCAACGTGTGAACCACGCAAGAGGCGAAACTCTTTGCAAGGGAACGGATAGAAGAGCACGATAACTCAACATGTGAACCACGCCAGAAGCGAAACTCTTTGCAAGGGAACGGATAGAAGAGCACGGTAACTCAACGTGTGAACCACGCCAGAGGCGAAACTCTTTGCAAGGGAACGGACAGAAGAGCACGGTAACTCAACGTGTGAACCACGCCAGAGGCGAAACTCTTTGCAAGGAAACGGATAAAGAGCACGGTAGCTCAACGTGTGAACCACGCAAGAGGCGAAACTCTTTGCAAGGGAACGGACAGAAGAGCACGATAACTCAACGTGTGAACCACGCCAGAGGCGAAACTCTGCAAGGGAACGGATAGAAGAGCACGGTAACTCAACGTGTGAACCACGGCAGAGGCGAAACTCTTTGCAAGGGAACGGATAGAAGATCACGGTAATTCAACGTGTGAACCACGCCAGAGGCGAAACTCTTTGCAAGGGAACGGACAGAAGAGCACGGTAACTCAACGTGTGAACCACGCCAGAGGCGAAACTCTTTGCAAGGAAACGGATAAAGAGCACGGTAGCTCAACGTGTGAACCACGCAAGAGGCGAAACTCTTTGCAAGGGAACGGATAGAAGAGCACGATAACTCAACGTGTGAACCACGCCAGAGGCGAAACTCTTTGCAAGGAAACGGATAGAAGAGCACGGTAACTCAACGTGTGAACCACGCCAGAGGCGAAACTCTTTGCGAGGGAACGGATAGAAGAGCACGGTAACTCAACGTGTGAACCACGCCAGAGGCGAAACTCTTTGCAAGGGAACGGACAGAAGAGCACGGTAACTCAACGTGTGAACCACGGCAGAGGCAAAACTCTTTGCAAGGGAACGGACAGAAGAGCACGGTAACTCAACGTGTGAATCACGGCAGAGGCGAAACTCTTTGCGAGGGAACGGATAGAAGAGCACGGTAACTCAACGTGTGAACCACGCCAGAGGCGAAACTCTTTGCAAGGGAACGGACAGAAGAGCACGGTAACTCAACGTGTGAACCACGGCAGAGGCGAAACTCTTTGCAAGGGAACGGACAGAAGAGCACGGTAACTCAACGTGTGAACCACGCAGGAGGCGAAACTCTTTGTAAGGAAACGGATAAAGAGCACGGTAGCTCAACGTGTGAACCACGCAAGAGGCGAAACTCTTTGCAAGGGAACGGATAGAAGAGCATGATAACTCAACGTGTGAACCACGCCAGAGGCGAAACTCTTTGCAAGGGAACGGATAGAAGAGCACGGTAACTCAACGTGTGAACCACGCCAGAGGCGAAACTCTTTGCAAGGGAACGGACAGAAGAGCACGGTAACTCAACGTGTGAACCACGCCAGAGGCGAAACTCTTTGCAAGGGAACGGATAGAAGAGCACGGTAGCTCAACGTGTGAACCACGCAAGAGGCGAAACTCTTTGCAAGGGAACGGATAGAAGAGCACGATAACTCAACATATGAACCACGCCAGAGGCGAAACTCTTTGCAAGGGAACGGATAGAAGAGCACGGTAGCTCAACGTGTGAACCACGCAAGAGGCGAGACTCTTTGCAAGGAAACGGATAAAGAGCACGGTAGCTCAACGTGTGAACCACGCAAGAGGCGAAACTCTTTGCGAGGGAACGGACAGAAGAGCACGGTAACTCAACGTGTGAACCACGCCAGAGGCGAAACTCTTTGCAAGGGAACGGATAGAAGAGCACGGTAGCTCAACGTGTGAACCACGCAAGAGGCGAAACTCTTTGCAAGGAAACGGATAAAGAGCACGGTAGCTCAACGTGTGAACCACGCAAGAGGCGAAACTCTTTGCAAGGGAACGGATAGAAGAGCACGGTAACTCAACGTGTGAACCACGCCAGAGGCGAAACTCTTTGCAAGGGAACGGATAGAAGAGCACGGTAACTCAACGTGTGAACCACGCCAGAGGCGAAACTCTTTGCAAGGGAACGGACAGAAGAGCACGGTAACTCAACGTGTGAACCACGCCAGAGGCGAAACTCTTTGCAAGGGAACGGATAGAAGAGCACGGTAGCTCAACGTGTGAACCACGCAAGAGGCGAAACTCTTTGCAAGGGAACGGATAGAAGAGCACGATAACTCAACATGTGAACCACGCCAGAGGCGAAACTCTTTGCAAGGGAACGGATAGAAGAGCACGGTAACTCAACGTGTGAACCACGCAAGAGGCGAAACTCTTTGCAAGGGAACGGATAGAAGAGCACGATAACTCAACATGTGAACCACGCCAGAGGCGAAACTCTTTGCAAGGGAACGGATAGAAGAGCACGGTAACTCAACGTGTGAACCACGCCAGAGGCGAAACTCTTTGCAAGGGAACGGATAGAAGAGCACGGTAGCTCAACGTGTGAACCACGCAAGAGGCGAAACTCTTTGCAAGGGAACGGATAGAAGAGCACGATAACTCAACATGTGAACCACGCCAGAGGCGAAACTCTTTGCAAAGAAACGGATAGAAGAGCACGGTAACTCAACGTGTGAACCACGCCAGAGGCGAAACTCTTTGCAAGGGAACGGATAGTAGAGCACGGTAACTCAACGTGTGAACCACGCCAGAGGCGAAACTCTTTGCAAGGAAACTGATAGAAGAGCACGGTAACTCAACATGTGAACCACGCAAGAGGCGAAACTCTTTGCAAGGGAACGGATAGAAGAGCACGATAACTCAACATGTGAACCACGCCAGAGGCGAAACTCTTTGCAAGGGAACGGATAGAAGAGCACGGTAACTCAACGTGTGAACCACGCCAGAGGCGAAACTCTTTGCAAGGGAACGGATAGAAGAGCACGGTAACTCAACGTGTAAACCACGCCAGAGGCGAAACTCTTTGCAAGGAAACTGATAGAAGAGCACGGTAACTGAACATGTGAACCACGCAAGAGGCGAAACTCTTTGCAAGGGAACGGATAGAAGAGCACGATAACTCAACGTGTGAACCACGCCAGAGGCGAAACTCTTTGCAAGGGAACGGATAGAAGAGCACGGTAACTCAACGTGTAAACCACACCAGAGGCGAAACTCTTTGCAAGGGAACGGATAGAAGAGCACGGTAACTCAACGTGTGAACCACGCCAGAGGCGACACTCTTTGCAAGGGAACGAATAGAAGAGTACGGTAATTCAACGTGTGAACCACGCCAGAGGCGAAACTCTTTGCAAGAGAACGGATAGAAGAGAACGGTAACTCAACGTGTGAACCACGTCAGAGAAGAAACTCGACCTTTAATAACATATGCGATCAAAACCAAAGTTGACACAAGAAGAACCAAGCAGCTTTTCCGTACTAAAGAACTGCAGATTTTAAGATGTATAGCTGGAAAGATCATACATAACCGAATCAGAAACATTGAAATTAGAGGATTATGTAAGGTCGAAGATGTTGTCAGATGGGGACGAAATAAAAGGAGAATGGATAGCTAAAATATGTACGACTCAGAAATCACATAGATAAAGACTACCAGGAAGACCACCTAAATGCTGGCGAAATTGCTGGACTTCATCATCACAAGAACCAGGCTAACCAAACTAACAGATTGTAGACCTAATAAAAAGAAGAAGAGAAGATGAAAAGTGAAATGCAAGATTGTATAATTGAAATTTAAAAATTCAGGGAAAAATTACAGAAAAGCGACAAGAAAGACACAGACATAAACACTAGGTTGTAGACAACATTTTAACACGCAACCACAGACGTGAGGTCAAATTGACGGAAAGAGATTGTAAATTCCTGGTTTCTCCCCACCCCTGTTAAGATGTGCGCCTGTGCGTTTCAGTACCTTTCTAGCTCTCAGTATTAAGTCGTCTGCCAAAGCGGTGTGTTGCTGGTGCAATTAGTTATTTGTTTATCGTGCGGTAAAAAATTCGCCAAGGTCAAAAAGACGTCAGGTTTGTAGTTACGTGACAATTTTTGTTTTTGCAAAAAATTGATTTGTGTTTTATCTAGGTTGTAACAATGAGTAAAGACGAACAGCCTGGACCATCAAAGAGGATAAAGTATGGAGATAAAAATAAGAGGAATCATTGCTGAAATGGATAGAAGAGGTTAGTTCTGGCTATGCTACAAGCGATCAGGACACGAGTCTGAAATAGAAGCAGAAGATTTTGAGGATGATAAAACTGAAGATGAAGAATTACAGCCTGAGAAACCAGATCCCGCTCCTTAAACAAATTATTTTCGTGGTAAAAATCGCTACAAATGGTCTAAGGTATTTGGATATTCTAAAAACACGCGTACCGTCGATCATAATTGTTCAAACTTATGTTTGACCATGGATTAACAAAAAGGTGTAAAACTAAGTGGAATCATGTAAACACAAAAGTGCGTGTAATTAAGATACAGAAACTAGTTCAACGTGCGCTACGTAAGTTATTTGTAAACAAGACTCGGCAGTTTGCATCAAATTACTGGATCAAGTTGCAATTACTGTAGGAAGCGTTTTGCCAATCTTTGCGTTACAAAATGTGCACTGGGTCATATTGCGTCCACTTTGTATAATTACGCTACTGTCATGAACGGGGGAATTTAGAATAAATATTTTAATAGTTTGAATTCACTACATGCTTAAATATTTGAGATGCTGCGAGAGGCTTTGTGTTTTAGGTTGGGATCGTCATAAAATAAGTAATTTGTAACAAAGGCATTATTTATTAATTATAAGCAACATATGAAATATTGGTAACTTACATGTTGGTCGTAACACTACTTGCCATCTTTAATATGAAGATTAACAATGCAAGTTTTACTGCTAATTATATGATCTAACAACTCTTAATAATTGACCACTAACTAACATCGAAGAGTGGAGGCTTTATATATCCCAGTCAACTGGGTGTGAAAAACATGATTACATTTCTTGGGTACAGTCAACAAAGACATGACGTGCACTTTCCACATCCTGTCATCTCACCTAGGGTGATCTAGATCGAGGAAAGCAACAACCATCATTTCCTTGAAAGTGACTTATACACAAGGATACCTCTCCACAACTCAATGTCAGTTTGCGTCTTCCTTACCACAGAATATATATAATATTTTTACGAATATATGAAATTAGGAACTTTTCGTAACACTACATTAATCGCATACTATTGTTTTTTGTCTATAGTAATAGTAGGTTGAAAAAACACGACACACATTCAATCATATATAAGCTTCTGTATTTTTTATTTAAATCAATATACTTTTAACCATTGAAGTATGTTCATTTGTAACAAGAGACGTAGGCTAAGATTGTCTTTAAGGAGGTGGTACTCTAAACCAACCCAAGTTGTACTTAGGCTCGCAAAACCAATTAAGAGGGCGAAAAATGAAGGGTATTTAATTCAGGAAAAAATTACCACTGAAGACGCATTAGTAAAAGTAAAACAGGACATACTAAATGTTCAGTGGAATGAGCATTGGAGAAATTATATTGCCTTGCACCCAACACAATATGGATTCATACATCCAACGATTAATGATAACCCATGGTGGAATAATAAAATCGTATCTAGATACTCCTACACTACGATTTGTAAAATAAAGTTAGGCCATGGAACTTATCCAGCTCATCTTCACGGAATGAACAGGATAGACAATCCCTACTGCAGTTGCGATCAAGTGGTAGCGGATTTAAATCATTTAATCTTTGCATGTCCTAATTATACAGCAGAACGGACAGTACTTTACAACAAACTGTTAGGTATTCAGACCCCTATGCCAATCGATATCATCACCCTGTTATCCAGTAACAGTTTTGAAGTCTATAAGATCCTTATGCAGTTTATTGTTAGTTCAAAAATAAAAATATAGTTAGCTTAAAAAAATTGTTGAATTCCATTGATACGAGTGGATAAAGAAGAGGCTATATGAGCAAAGATCCCGAGAGGCCTTCTTCTTCTTCTTTCACGGCTCCTTCTGCCCTCTCAGGCGTCGGATTCCATCCCGAGAGGCCTTAAAACTTAAAAAAAAAAAAAAAAAAACAATTAACGGCACAAATCGAAACATAACGACCGATAATTGGTTTTCTTCCATAGAGCTGATAGATGCAATGAAGGAAGTAAAACTCACTTATGTAGGAACTCTGAAGAAAAACAAGAAGGAGATTCCTCCAGAGTTCCTTCCAAAACGAACAAGGGATGTAGGCTCATCTTTATATGAATATACCAATAATATAACAATGATATCTTATGTGCCGAAGAAAAATAAAGCTGTAATACTAGTTTCTTCTGTTCACCACCAAGAGGATGGTAATCCAGAAATAATCTCCTATTACAATAATACAAAAGGAGGTGTAGATGTAGTATTTATTCATCAGGTCGAAGGACAAGGTGATGGATATAATTTTCAAAATGGTGAACATTTCTTCTGTAATTTCCTATTTACTTCATCAGTCATAGAGAGATAATTCAAAGCTGACCAGATATGATTTTGTTAAACAATTAGCAATGCAATTGGTTAAACCTGAAATGGAACGCAGATTACAGAATATTCGCATTACACGTGATGTCAGGGTGTGTATTAGGAGAGTACTGTAAATAAAATAAGATAATATTGTTGGTGCAGACGAAAAATTTGAAGTCAGAAAAGCATGTAAAAGATGCCCTGCGAGTAAAAAAGAAAGCCATCTCATTTTTTATATGTAAAATTCCCATTTGTATGGAAGGCACAAAGAGAGTATGTCTAGACTGTGCTGCTTGAGAAATATGCCAAAAAACCGCTTGCTGTTTTACATTGTAAATTGTTTTTATAGTATTACTTGTTTTTTGTGTTTATTTATCTACTCCTGTCGGATAAGTAACTCATTATGTCACTCATTTGACACTATTTCAGTTAGGTAATGAAGCTCATTACACCACTCAGTTATGTAATGGCTTCATTACCTAACTGAAATAGTGTCAAATGAATGCCATAATGACATTTGCCAACTAAAATATTTATGAAAATGACAGATCTTACATTTCTCTTAATGCACTTTTCTCAATTTTGAGCAGTCGTATATAACATTTTGTACAATACATGTGTGATAATGCATTATTAATATACTTGTGTGCTTACATAACTCATGCTACGCACTCGTTTGTAACTTACACACACGTATATGATGCTCTTATCCCACTTGTATAGTAAATAACTATTAGGTTTATATTTACCTATTATGTTACAACACTATAGGATATTCTTTATAATTTTTACGTTTACGTGCCATAAGGTGATATGATGTCAAAAATAATGTAAAAACCGCATTCCGAATAAATTTGTTTGTAAGTACCACATCGTTTTATTATCACACATCACACATTATCAGCTCCTCATCTACCGACAGGTGTAGAGGTATTGTTTTATTATAAATCTGTTAAAACGTGTAGACACTAAACATTTAGTGCTCAAATAATATTATTATATTATAACAGTTGCAAATACATTGATTTTTGATGTTATTTTGCATTTTTTTAAAATAGGGGTCATTATGACCTCATGTCTGTGACGGCGTGACGATGTTTGCACGTCTGTGATTATGGGTTAAAGGTTCTTAAGATTACCTCCATATTATTGTCAATATTGAAATGACATCGGGTTTTTGTAAGATGTACTACAAACTTATACGTTTGCAACTCTTGTTCATGAAAGATGAAGTTGAAATCTTTTAGCTCTGACATGTGGCAAAACTACTGCAGATACTGCGGAGAACTTATATTACCGGACTGGATAAAAAGTACTTACAGGAAAGCATTCATCCTATACCATAAAATCGGTGGTCACTTTCATTGTATGTTTGTTCGCTATCTCCTCCAAAGATACTGGACCGATTAAATTGTATAGCTTAAAATTTTGCTAATATTTAGACTTAGATTGTAGGCCAGTTATTATTTTCAAAAAAAGTACAATACGAAAAAGTAAAGTAAAATGAAATTACGATAAGTTGAAACAGCTGATGTGGTACGTTCACAATGAACTCTTCAGCGCTGATTTCGACGTCAAATTTAAAAGAACATTTAAATCGTGTAATTTCAATGTTCATCTATCAACATTTTTGTATGTATTTTTGATTGTGACGTGTAGCACCCTTTCCCACCGAAGCATAGCGCGGGTGATTCACTATGTTCATATACCATTAAAGCAGCGCCTTATTCAACAAAGCATTGATGGTTCTGTGGTAGTATGCTCGCCTGCCACGCGGGGGGCCCGGGATCGATGCCTGGCCGATGCATCCTTTTTTAAATTTAAATCGTGTAATTAGTAAAGCAAAGCATAGCTCGGGTGATTCACTAGTTATGTAATATTCCCTTTTCATTATTTTATTGGATGAATAAGAAATAGACTTCAATGAGACAGATAATTCTCGCAAAACAATGGAAATGGAAGAGGAGGCCACAAATCGAAGTTTACAGCTTAAGTCATACTGTGGGATCTTCTATCTTCTATGTATATAGGTATATAGGTACTCTAAATGAGTCGAAATATTAGCAAATATGGAACAGCAACTTTTTTCCATCAATTTCAACACTTCAGAGAGAAAATGACGATTATAACTTCAACAAGACAATTTAGGATAAATATTAATATAGCGGCTTCTATTAGACTGGCCATGCAATACCTCCTATCTATTGCTAACTGAAAGCTTGTAAAACAAGGACAGCACATAGAAAGTAATGTGCTGCGGATTTAGGGGATTTGAAGACGAGATTACATGAAATTGGAACGAAGCCAATAGAGAAGACCACTAGTCTAAAGCACGTGCGTTATTCAAAATATTGTGTTTTATTTGTTTATATTAACTAGATGTAATAAGATCTACGTGGATTGAATTAATTATATTTTTGCTTGTTTTGATCTGGCACGGGGTTTTTATTAAAGACAAACTATAAGTTGCTTATAGATTATTGGAGAAGGTCAATTACTGTGTAATTGGGCTCTTACAATGAAACAGTCCAGAGGCATGTGCTTCACAGTCACCGTCACTTTTCATCGTATTATTGTAACATGCAAACAATTGGCAACTGGACTTTTTGAAAGAAACATAACCTAAAAGTTGTTTGCTTGTTATGGACAAGGTCTAGGCATGGGGAGTATCAGGTACATAGACATCTTGCCATCTTTTTCTTCCACTATTTCATAATTCATCAACAACAGGTTTTAGCCCTAATATTGTTTTTAGTATTCTCCTCTCCTCCTTTCTGTTAGTTGTTAGGACAATTTTTGAATTCTAGTGTTTTCCCGCAAAATTTTCGTTTCATTTATCAAATTAATGTAAGCTCATATGTTAGCACCCTTTCGCATTAACGTAACTAGGATTTTTGGCTGAGGAGGGCCAGGCCCCCATCATCCATACAGTAGTCGTACTTCATAACCTCAAAATTTGGCTTAAAGTTGGACAGGTAAAAAATTACTGAACAATAGGTGTTAGCAGATTACAATTCAGCTTTGTCGCACTTCTAACAATGCTTAAGCTCTGCATATATACTGAAGGTAAGTATAATATAAGACAGAAATAATGGCAAAAACAGTCAGGAAAACAGGTTTCTTCTCGTGGCAATATGCTCTTTGGCAAAAATATCGTCGATGTAAGGTTTCTCACTCTTTATTTCATTAACAATTTTTATTAGCATCTCTTTTGAATATTTGCCATGGATGGAACCCACCTGTTTGCAGAACCGGCATGTAAAATAATAATTCGCTGACCGTGACAACATGGTGTATTCAAATAGCATATTGAACTTTGGGCTATTAAATCCTTCTTTATGACGTTATGAGAGTTGTACCAAGTCTCATCTAAATAAACAATATTTCACCCTTCTAGCCGATGCTTTTTAATCGCCCGTATAGAAGATGTTCTAATTTTTACTAAACGAGCCGACTCCATTACTGTCTGGCACCAATCTGGAGTTTAATATTAAAAACCAATAGATCTTAGTAACCGTTCTAAGGTTCTTTCTTTGTAGGAAAATTCTACGTCATCTGCCTTTAACTTGAGGTATAAACTTTTAATTGTTGGTACTTCATTTGAAGCATACATTGCATAAATTTTGCCGCAAAGAACTTTCATAGTAAAATTACCAATTTTTGCAAATCTAGGACGAAAACTTGAAGAAGTGACATCAATCTTGAGAAATTCTGCTCGAAATAATCTCGCGCTCTCCAGTATGATACCTGAACAATTAAAAGTATAAAAATTAGTTATAAAAGTATCCTATTTTATTTGCGAAATAATATGGAGCATTCCGATTTTTTAAACTCTTACCTGTGTGAGCTCTCCAATTTTCTTTAAAACACCTTTACTTGGAGTTATCGTTAATAGTTCATTGTAAATGTTTAAAACTATTTGCTGTGCATCTTCACTTAACCTTTGGTAGCCAAACTTTCCAGAATCAACCTGATCGGTATCACTTAAACACAGTTCATCTACCTCCATTGCACTATTATTGTGGCTTATTACTTATTAATATCTTGTTATTAATATCCATTCCCGGTTTTTCATCATCCGAAAATGGTCTCCATATATCAGCCATTATACACAATTTTTACTTTGCACGACGTTACACGACTGCAGTCAATAATTCACTAAAATCTATTTTGTTGCTTTGTTTTTAAGTTGGGGTAATTATTTTCCGATTTTCACTGTGTGCTTACATTCGTATTAGATACATTTATATAACAGTCATTGTGGTGCAATTAAGGAAACCCTTGCTAATTGGGTTATTTTGGCATATTTGTTACCCACCGTCAAGTTTATAAAGTCCAATTCTGAAATTTACAATCGATGAAATTTGCAGCAATGCTAAATAAAAATACTTTGTGTGCAACTGTCAAAAAAACGGCACTTTTTTTGCTTGATTTTGAGTCGTGAAATAGCACATTTGTTTATAGTAAAATAAAGCCTTGACAACGTAAAAAAAAGACTTTTTTTTACCGGCCGACAAAGACTTTTTTTTACGGGTCATGATCTTGACTGAAATTAGCTTTTATTAGATAATTCTAACGTTATTTATTAATATGTGATTACCATACCAAAGCACACTGCTAAATTTAATTTTATGTAAAGATTCGATCGAAACTTTAATTTTGGTAATTTTTTACAGTTGCACACAAAATTTTGTATGCCACATGGCCGTGAACTATCTTTTTTTTATTCGAATGATTATTTGGCTCGGCCTGCGCCTCGCCAAATAATATTCATTCTCATAAAAAAAAGTCCTAGTTCACGGCCTTGTAACATAAATAACTATTAATACCCATTGTTCAATAATGATCTAAGTACTAACAAGAGATCAATAAAAAAACCAATTAGGGCAGGCTGTGATGTGTGTTAAACGTTTGGCAGTACTGAAGTGTATTGTCAGTCTATGTCAAATTCGAGATTAGTAGATAGGTTTTGTTTGTTGTTTGACACAGACTGACGTAAAACTTAACGTACTAATCTCGAATTTGATATAGACTGACAATTCACTTCAGTACTGCCAAAAGTATAACAAATATCACAGCCTACCCTAATTGGTTTTTTTATTGATCTCTTCGTTATATTTACATTTACACGTCTGTATGTGATGGAGTAACAAACCCAACTGTTTATTTACATTAAGTAACCAAGTAATGGTCGCCAAGGCTGCATGTAGCGTACCGCTACAGTAACTACCTATCGTTACGCTAAATTTTGAGGTTTCGCAGGAAGACTCTCCCAACTGAATGAAGTTGGAGGTAAAAAATATTATTCCATTCGTTTTGGAAATCATGGCTTGGTTTCCATTTATATGTTTTTCAGTCACAATTTCAATTTTTTTCTGAGTTATGATTGAAGTAAATACTTTCTTGAAAACATCAATATTCTCTGCATTGTTGTTATTTCTCTTGTTCATAATATTTTAGACACATTGTTAATCGCCAAATCTTCTTTGCTACATTAAACACAACTAAACGTAAAATTCTGGATGGTACTCTTTAAAATGATAAACTGAACGTTTTAAACAAAGCAAACTTCCACATGGTACGTATGTTTGAACTGGATGAGCCTAGGTAAAATCGATACCACGGAAAATAAGCCCTGACAATTCAACCGCAAGATTGTGCAACAGAGACGGAGCCTCGTTGCACCAGTCTCTATTACATAGCTTTAAATGCAGCATAAGTCTAACCTTCAAAACTGAAAGAAACAATAATGCAGCCTTTTGGTTGTGTGAGGAAGACTTTAGCGGTATGTATCCAGCGGGTGGTTAGCGCTCATTTACTTATCCGCATGTGAAAACATTTAAATTGTATTTTTATAAGCACATAAATTGACCCTTTATTTATAGAGAACTGAAGAAGAAATGGTACAAAATTAACTGGAGAAAAATATTTAGACGAACAAGGATTTTCAAAATATTAGCAAAACTACATTATATTTTTGCACTAATAATATTTTCCGTTGATCGTTTATTTATGGGTTTCATTAATGTATAAAGAATCATCTATTAATGACCCTTATCACTGCCTCCTACACTTACAAGCCATGCTGTTGGAGATTTGGCAACGCTGACCGTAGAGCAATTTTTGTACTGTTTAGTTATAAAAACGTCTGTTCAAATGTGGCGTGTGAGTAAATATTAATATGTTGGACTGCTCTAAGTTTGAAGAAATACATTTATGTATATTACTGTACTGTTCGTGATAAGTAAAAGTAAAATTGCTGCTAGAATTTATGGGTTTTTATTAAGTATTTCACTGAGGTAAGTAACAATCTAACCTCATTTTTAGGGCATTTCTTGTAACTTTTAATTTTATATTTAGAATGCCACGAAGACGCTGTGTACCAACTACAACAGTACCTTACAAACTATAACAACATTTTCTTTTCCAATGGACGAGAACCGAAAAAAAACATGGCTTCGTCCAACAGTACGAGAACGTTGGACCCCAAGAAAAAGTGCTGTCGTGTGTAAAATACAATTTAATGGAAAAGACATTTGAAAACTTTAGAAATGAGAGTGCAGATCTGCAGAACTGTTGCTGCATTACCCTTGATTAGCTGACAATGCTGTCCCAAGCGTATTTCTAAATTTACCAACATATTTGTCGTCGAAAGGACAAATCCTGAATGTAGAAGAAGACAAGTATTGGAAAGACATGCGCAAAAAGTGAAAGTGTTTTTAAATGATGACATCAGCAGTTTTTAGAAGTTTATGGAACAATTTACGTCACACAAATTTAGATGTTACCGAGCAGATAAGTTTATAATGTTCAAATAAGATTATTTACAGCAGTAGCACCATAGTTTTTGCATATATGTTGTACTCTCAATCAGCAGTGGTGTATAGAAAGTTACAAACTTTAAAATAATTACAGAAACGTTCTTTTATCTATGAGCTACACAGGTTAAGTTGTTTTATTTTTACAAATATACTGTTACATGTTTGTATTACTCAAGTAGGTATGTAAATAAAAGTCACAATTACAGATGCTATCTTTAGTTAATTACAGAGTAAACTATGATAAATAGTAAAACTGTGCTGTTTAAACCAAAATTATTTCAAATTGGAGTATTGTAATTTAGGACCACCAACTACCAGAGATACAATGTTGTCAAGTCTAACAGCATGGCTTGTAAGTGTAGGAGGCAGTGCCCTTATTAATGAATAATTTTTTATAATAAACGATTTTTAAAAATTTGTTTATGTTGGTAGCACTGTAAGTATATGTCAAATTCAAGGTTACCAGGTTAGGTTTTGTGTCGGTTTTGACACAAACTGACGCAAAACCTAACCTGCTAACCTAGAATTTGACATAGACTTACAGTGCCACCAACATAAACAGTGCCAACCTAAGAAAAAATATCACAACCATTTATGGTCACCCGGTACCATTAATTTCAAAACTTTAAGTGTCTTTTCATGGAATAAAATTAAATTTTCTTCAAATTAATAATATACAATCAACGGAAAAATATTGTAACTAACTCGTATGTTAATTGGCGGTTAATAATCTCTACAATTAACGCGCGAGCGATTATTAATCGCTCTCATTAACATACTTGTTTGTTAAATAACTATTTTTGTTGCATATTATTTTTCATTAGAACCATACATCCGACATCTGTTACTTATCTTATATTATAAGAGCCGATGCCGTCCGTAAGCACTGGCGCGCGCACACGCTGCAGGAACGGCCTGCATACTAAGTGGCGCTCGCGCACAAGTGGCGAGACCGCATTTGTATTGTTAACGCTGGCAAGGCCGGACGTCGGCTGGCCACCCGCCTAAGCAAGCATTTTTATTGTTAACCGTTTCTTTACGCTGGCCGGGCCAGACGTAGGCTGGCCACGAATTCTAGTAAAATAATATAACCGGAAAATGTAAAACAACCTGCGTAGGTCCTTATCAATCTGCTGGGTTGAAAAAAGTTAATAAAAAAGCAAATTTTGTAATTTTTTAAACTTATATTTTTCTGGGCGGGGCCACAGGGTACTCTGGGGAATGCCTGACCCCCTCGCTAGTTACACCTATGTGTATTTATCTTTGTCTTACTTACGCTGCCAATTCTGAAGCAAATGCGCCAAATTTTACATTGTCTAGATGTTATATGTCATGATAGATACGTCAAACTGATATCAATCTTGTAGTTTCAATTAATTTCAAAGTAATACACGTTGTAAAAAGTTTCTATAAGATCTTCCAAGTTTTTCTGTGTTGGTTTTGATAAAAAAATTCATTTAAAGGTTGTTCTGTTACACCCGTTGCAAGCATTGATTTAAAAAAATTGCAAAGTGTAGTTTTTGTTAATCAACGTAGGCTACGGTCACACACGATACACTTCAGCACCATGACTATAATTTGCAAGAGTTTTTCGCAACTTAAATGTTTTTTCAATAAACTAGTTGAATGTAGTTCCTTGCAATATCACAATTGATGTAAAAAAATGCAGTGTACACTGTTTTTATGGCACAAAGATGCTACAATTTGACATTTTATGTGTCATTCATAAAAAGTTGTAAAGTCTACACATTACCCTTTTTCTGTGACGCCATAATTTTCTATCTTTATTTAACTATAAGGAATTGGACGAAACAAAAAATCTGCAAGTTTTGGTCAGGTCGGCTTTAAATAGCGCTTATTTTATAATGCTACCAATTCGAAATTTGTTCAAAATTCTACTAAAAATGCTGCGCTAAAATAGGCACGCCAAAAATCTTATGCTAAAAACGTTATAAACTTCTTTGAAGAGGAGAAACGTCGAATAGGTCAGCATGCCTTGGTATAAATAATATTCTATTTATAACGATACTAGAAATGGTTTGGTAGTAGAGCAAACAAAAATATAATTAGTTAATAACTTTCGCAAATTCCAAACCAGAATTGACTATTCGCCTTTGGAATAGAATACTTATAGGGGTTACTATTAACTATTGGAGGAACTATGTCAACCATGTTAGAAAAGCAATTGGAGAAGCATAGGATACTATGAAAATTTGCGACGCCTCTAATATTGACCAAATAAGTACTAATGATGACGATTCAGCATACGTATTCGATTTTAATTCTTCGAGTTCAGTCAGGAGGTCTTGACTGTACTTGTAAAATAACGTGCTTTTCACACTGTAGCTACAGCAATTAAGTTCTGAAAATGTCAAAGAATAAAATGAAGGTTATGGTTTAAATATTTGTTAAAATTAAAATGATCAAGTACGTTTTTTTTCTATAATAACTGTCAAAGTGTTACAATGTTGGTAGATATGTGATTAAAACGCTAGGAAATGTTTATACCTCGTGTTGGTAGAACTTTTTCAAAATTATGGTTATGTGTCAATTTTGAATGTCAAAGTTTCTTAATTTGAACTCTTGACAAATTCCTTTTTTAACATGGAATCATCATCATCATCAATAAAATCGGATAAACAAAGAAAACCATGAAATATTTTAAATGCAAAAATGAAGCAAGCGATATTAAATTATGACATATCTGTCAAAATGACTATCATTTTTTTAGTGGAAGAAAAGAACTAAATATCTATGTACCAACATTATTAAAACTAGGGACCCTGCAGGAATGCTACTTAACCCCTAGAAAGTTGACCTTGAAAATTATTATAGAAAAAAAATGTACTTTAAGTTCAATTGTAAGTCTTGTGCATCTCCACACTTCTACATATTCCATTACAAGAAAACTTTGTAAATAAATTGACAATAATTTATTTGAAATGTGTGACATAAGAGCTTGAAGTAGCACCAATACGATAAACTAAACATTACTTACGGGATTGGACCGTGTCATTATTGAAGTTGAAGAACTCAACGTTTCGCCCACTTTCGTAAGGGGCTTCATCAGAAGGAAAAAGCAAAAAGGTTTACACGTTGAGTTACCCTGCTCTTTTTGCTTTTTCCTCCTGATGAAGCCCCTTACAAAAGTGGGCGAAACGTTGAGTTCTCAATAATGATACGGTCCAATCCCGGAAGTCGTTTTTTATTTAATCAAAAATCATCTAAACATTACTTCTTCTTCCTCTTAGTATAGGCCAGTGGTCTGTTTTTAACCACAAAGTGGTTCTACGAGCCCTCCTTGCCCTTAGGCCGAGTAGGCGGATAGCCTTGCCCGTCGAAAATGAGGAAGAGTTCCCTTGTTAGGGGTTAACGATTACCACAGGTGTGAGATATAGCAGTAGTGCCAATTTACCGCTGATTTGACAATGGGAATGTCATATATGTCAATTTTCTGCTGATGTCAACTATCTGTGACATATAGGGCCGGTTGCAGAAAGCAATGTTAAGTCTGGTGTTAGCTAACGTCGCGTCAAAGTGAACAAAATCGCATCAAATTTTGTTTACTAATGTATTAGTTACCATAAGCATTTGAGATTTGATTCGTTTTTGTTCACTTTGACGCGATGTTAGCTAACACCAGACTTAACATTGCTTTCTGCAACCGGCCCATAATTTAATATAATACATACATTTTTAACGCTATTTTTTGTTATTTCTGACATCACAGAAAAAGGGTAATGTGTAGACTTTAGTAGTCAACATGCGTTTTTGGAAAACAAATAGAAGCATGCTGTGTTTTTTTGTATAGGGTGCAATTGCTACAAAAATAGAGCATATTTGTATAAGTGGCGTAACTTCGTACCCGCAGACTCCGTGGTCGCGGGGGAGCCCAAAGGGCCTACTAATTTTTTTTCTTTCATTCAATAAACGCAAGCAGGAAAAATCTTCCTATTTTTATTTTTATTATAATGAGATGTCCACGCAAAAAGCAAAAGTAGTTTTGAATTGCCGGCCGTTAAATTAAAGCTGACATAGATTGTTTTGTAATATAGAGCATAGAGTAATAAAAGTGGCAAATTTCCTGAATCGTAAGGCTGATTTGAGTTGACTTAAGAATTCTACAATTTAACATGATCATTAAATGTTGGATTTATGGATTGTTTTGACGCCTACCCCTATCCGTAATCCGTAAGGTACTTTACGAACTACAATCCCGTAGAGGCGCGAAAAAATGCCACGATTGACAATGTGTCCATTATTGTTTACATTTCTGCATTTTAATTTTGTGAATAGTGAAGTTTTGACTTTTTTAGTAGACATTAGACATTTTCAATTATAAATATACTAGCGGACCTGACAGACGTTGTCCTGCCCGCTGCTTGCTATTAGCGGACCCGACAGACTTCCTGCCCGGTGCCTGTTATTAGCGGACCCGACAGACGTTGTCCTGCCCGCTGCCTGCTATTAGCGGACCCAACAGACGTCCTGCCCGGTGCCTGCTATTAGCGCGTTCAGCAAACGTTTTCTCGATTTTCGAATTTTCGATGTTTTTCATTTAAAACATATTGGGGGTAGTGGGGGGGGGTGAAATTTTGGGGTTATATGTTCTGATACGCGATAAATCTTTAAAAAATTAAACAAAGAAATTCGTCAAAAATTTTAAAAAAATCCTAGAACCCGATTGCAGCGCCACCTACCGAGTCCAATTGTGAATCTAAACCATCCAGGAACCCACTCAAACACACACAAAAAATTTCATAAAAATCAGTCCAGCCGTTTAGGAGGAGTTCAGTGACATACACACGTACGGAAGAATTATATATACAGGGTGTAAAAAAAGTCTGGAATATAGCAAATATTTCAAAAACTACCGGCGATGAATTTTTCAAAATTTCCAGACTTATATAGGTAAAAACGGCGCATCTAGGAAGGACAAAACCGTTTCTGTAACTGTACAGGGTGAGTCAGAAAAAATACCAACTTTTGCATTTTAAATTGGACACCCTGTATATTAACGAGGAATCAGATAGTCCTTCAAAAGACAAATTCAACGATATAGGGTTTGACGGATTTATCTGTCAAAATGGCAAATGTGGGGTGACTTAAAGAATAAGGTTTACAACAATAGATCGGTTAATATTGAAGCTTTAAAGGATCATATTAAAAATGAGATACGTCAAATTTGATGGGATACTTTTGACAACGTCTTACGAGAATTTAAAGACAGGATCCCATCGAATTTGACGTATTTCTTTCTAATATGATCCTTTAAAGCTTCAATATTAACCGGTATATTGTTGTAAACCTTATTCTTTAGGTCACCCCACATTTGTCATTTTGAGAGATAAATCCGTCAAACCCTATATCGTTGAATTTGTCTTTTGAAGTACTATTTGATTCCTCGGTAATATACAGGGTATCCAATTTAAAATACAAAAGTTGGTATTTTTTCTGACTCACCCTGTACAGTTACAGAAACGGTTTTGTCCTTCCTAGATGCGCCGTTTTTACCTATATAAGTCTGGCAATTTTGAAAAATTCATCTCCGGTAGTTTCTGAAATATTTGCTATATTCCAGACTTTTTTTACACCCTGTATAAAGATTATTTTTCTTTTGTTTAAATATTAGCGCATGTGTCGAACCAGTAATTACTCAACCAATTGCGTTACGTTCATTACGCTGTGCATAACCTCAAATTGGTGATTAATGATACAGTTAAAGGTGTAACATAAATTGAATCTTTTTTTGCTACTGTCCAAAACATATACACATTTTTTTGGATTAAGCATAAATCGGTGGGATCTTTTAAGTTCCATTACGAGCGAATCCGCTACAAAATTAAAGAAACTTAACCCTATAGGATGGTCTTCCAGAACTCAAACTCTCACTGCAATTGAATAACGTTTTAAATATATTACTGCTGCTCTGAATAAACAATATTAACATACAAAAGGACGAATGCGATGAGGAGAGAAGAATCCTAACCAGCGTCGATAATTTTGAATTTGTGATCCTTTGTGTTTTAGTGAAGAACATTTTGGGGGAATTTGACATCACTTCAAAAATGCTACAGAGCCCAGACACGGATTTGATGAAAGCTACAACTGGTATTATAAAACCTCTAGAATATTTACAGAAATATGGAAGTGAGTACCTCAGTGTTGAATTAGAAGCAACCAATTTAGCCAACAACGGGAACGTAAATCCTACATTTAAAAATAAACGCAGACCAAAAGTTAAAAGACATTTCGACGATCTTTTGGAAGATCAAAGATGATCAGATTCTAATAAGTATTTTAAAGTCAACATTTTTTATAGTGCTTTAGATTGCATAATAACTCAGTTAAGCCAGAGATTTGAATCTGTTTCATACGGCAAACCTTTTCAGTTTTTTTAATACAAATATTGTGCGAAATGACTGAGAAAGAGCTCTTTTCCAAAGCAACAGCTTTCCAAATATTTTATAAAAATGATATTTCAGCTTCATTTCCTATAGACATTTGTTCCTGTGCAAAAAATTCTTATAATCTAGATAAACTAAAAGAGTATAAAAGCGTGATAATCGGAATTTAACATCAATTTTTCCTGAAATTGCAACAGCACTGTTATTATTTTTAACGTTGCCTGTTTCGGTCGTATCGGCTGAAAAGAGCTTCTCTAAATTAAAAATTACATCAGATACAGTATTCATCAGGAAAGATTGGAAAACCTTTTTTATTCTCCATTGAATCGGGGATAGCTGATAAAATGGAATTGCAACAGGTTATTACAGATTTTGCAAACTCAAGGCCAGGCGTAGGCCCATTGCTTAAAGTCTCGTTTTTATTTTTTTTATGTCCTACCAGTACATTAATTGAAATTAATGACTCTATTTTAAGGTATCTTAGATACAAAATAACGCTCCAGGGCAATTATTTTCTTCATAAGAACACTATAGTCGGATTTCTTACAGTATTTTTAACAAGTCTGTAACTGTTATGGAAGATCCCTTTGAATATACTGAGAAGAGAACCCGTAGTCTGCCAAGCCTGTGGTGGTGGTTTTAGCCCCTTTGCGTCCTTAAAGGGCGGAAAAAATAATGTGTCAAAAGTGACACAAAACCTAGGAATAATATGTTGGTAACACTGTAATTCTAAGTCAAATTCGAGGTTAGCAGGTTAGATTTTGCGTCAGTCTGTGTCAAAACTGAGGGAAAACCTAACCTGGCAAACTCGAATTTGACAGACTTACAGTGCCACCAACTTATTATTCACACGTTTGAATTTCCACAGTCCGCTGAGGATCCGTTTTTTGGATCTCTCGATATTTCACAGTAAATGGTTAAGTTTATTATGCAACTTTATGTGAATCTGGGGTAAACTTACCACCCGCGAAAGCGTCTGTCAATCTTTTTACTTACATAAGATATGATTACTTTAACATAGCAAAGAGCCAGACTTGTTATTATACTTTTTTCTTATTATCTTTTTCCATCCTTCAAGAGGGCCAAAACCATCACCACAGGCTTGCCAGACTACGGGTTCTCTTCTCAGTATATTCAAAGGGATCTTCCATAACAGTTACACGCTTGTTAAAAATACTGTAAACAAACCCGTTGCTGGCTCTTGGACTACTAGGGTTATTATGAAAAATTAACAGTATTTGTTTCCATGGATATGCACCACTGTCACAATGAAAATTAATGACAGCTCAGCTAATGTCACAAATCTAACTTAGATCAGCTAACTAGATACTATATCATAGTAATTATATGAATTGAATTATGAATATGAATTAGGTAAGAAAATTGGTAGGACATAAAACCTTGAAGGCACCACGGGCATTGTGAGCTAAGAGCCCGCGATTGTTGTACACACCTCGGGCCAAAGGCCCTCGGTTAGTACACTAACAATCTTGGGCTCTTATTTTACTCATAATGCCCTTAGTACCTTAATAACTATAACTATCTTAGTTAAGACATGTTTTTGTAATCCCTAATCTTATTATTACTGATGTTTTTGCAACTTGATTTTATTAAGGACCTATAAGAGACCCGCAACAAATTTTCGCGGGGTGGCCCGAAATCTGAAGTTACGCCACTGATTTGTATGCTGTATTACAGAAGAACTACTAAATAATGAAAGTAATAGAAAGAAATATGAAGAAAAAATGGAGGAACAACTATATAATAATATAAACGAAGAAGAAATAGAAGTGCAATAGACGAGAATAAAGAAATGTATAAATGATATAGCAGAAGCTCAAATAGGAAGGGCAGTGAACAGAAATGACCCAGGATGGTATGATGACAAATGTAAAGAAATAAAAAGAAAAATCGAGGATCAGGAAAAGAATAGAAGCAGATAGAATTGAGTATGAAAAGCTAAGAAAGAAATCTAAGACAATTAATCGCAATGCAAAAAGAGAATGGATGGGAAGTAAGTTAAGCACATTGAAAATGATGGTAGAAATAGAAATGCGAAAGCATATTATAAGAGAATAAATGAACAAAACAAGATATAGAAAGGAAAGACCACTGGAATCAAGGATGAAAATGGAAAACTGGCAGAAAATGACGATCAATACTTGAAGACGTGGACGAAATACTTTAAGCGATTATTGATACAAACAGAAACAATCAAGACAGAAGATGAAGAAATGGAAACACCCGAACAAGACATGATAGGAGTAACACCGTCGAAAAAAGAAATAAAAGAAATCATTAATAAAAGCCACAATGGTAAAACTCCAAGGAAAGATGGGATAAATGCGAAACTTATATAATATGATGGAGAAGAACTACATGAAAAAATATACATAATGATAAAAAGAATATGGGAAGAAGAAAGAATGCCAGTAGAATGAAAATCTGGACAAATGATTACAATACACAAGAAGGGAGATCAACAAATAATATGTAAACTGTAGAGGACCGACCTTATTGAGTACCACATACAAAATTATGTCGACACTAATACAAAGAAGATTAATGGACACTGCAGGAAACAATGTGGATTTATTAGAGGAAGATCAACAACAGACGCAATACACATAATAAGGCAGATAACAGAAACAGCACAGGAGTATGAAATGGAAATGGAACTTCTATTCTTAGACTTCAAGCAAGCCTTTGACTCCATCCATTGAAAGAAGTTGATGAACGCCTTAAAAGAAATGGGAATAAGTGCTAAACTGAGAAGGTTGATAAAGATGACAATGAAAAGAACAGCAAGAAGTGTGAAAATGCAAAAAAAAGGAAAAGGGAAGAATTTGAAACAAATAAAGAGGTACGACAAGGAGATTCACTATCCACGGTACTGTTTAATTTTGCATTAGAAGAAGAATTTACAAAGGTAAATTATAACTTATGTGGATGATGTACAATGAGATCATTTAAAAACGGGACCGAGAGTGCCATGAAATTTCTGTTTTAGATTCGAACTTTGGTTAACAGCCATTTGTCAATTTATTAACATAACCTCAAACAAGATATAAGCTTTATTAAACGTCAAAAATTGCAGTAAATGTTCAAAGAAACAAATTCCAACACACTCTCTTTGAACATTTACTGTAATTTTTGATGTTTAATAAAGCCTATGTCTTGTTTGAGGTTAAGTTAATAAATAGCTGTTAACCAAAGTTCAAATCTAAAACAGAAATTCCATGGCACTCTCTGTCCCGTTTTTAAATGATCTCATGGTAGTATTGGTGGCAAAAAAACGTACAGTGATGAAAGAGATGTTAAAATCAGTAATACAGGAAGGAGGAAAAATGGGGTTTGATAATCAATGTCGAAAAGACAAATAATGAAAATAGGCAGACAGTTAGAAACGGAAAACCAAAATATCAGTATGGAGGAACTTGAATTTGAAGTTGTAAGTAAATTTAAATATCTAGGAGTTATGATATCAAGTGATGGAAATAAAGATATAGAAATTAATGAAAAAATAATGACAGGAAACAAAGCAATTCAAGCAAGCAAAAAAATGTTAAGGAGTAAACTACTCGGAAAGAATACAAAAATAAACATACAGCAAGCGCTCGATAACGTAAACACCGAATAATAAAAACATCACGCTAATGTAAACAAAACATTCATACTATAGGATCAAACAGAAAGCCCGATAACGTAAACAACCTGTACAGTTCGATAATGTAAACAGTTCTTGGCAATGGTTGCTCGCCGATTTATGTAAGTGATTCCCCTCTGTGTAGTCGCAGATTTATGTAGGGGATTCCCCTTAGTGACACAGCTGACTCGATCGGATGGGTGTTTATGATGCGTTTGCATCTATATATTTAAAATGTGAAGCGTTTTCTTTCGACATCTATTTTGAGACTTCCACCCGGCCGATTTCGATAATTCTTTTTTTAAATTTAAGCCGTCACCGTGGAGATGTGCACAAAAGTCCTAAATTGCAAATAACTGCATAACTTTTAGAGAAAAACCACAATATTGTAGCGTGCAAGTGACGTAGTTTGCGGCCCAGGAGCAGTGGAACAAGTAAACTTTCGAAGTTGGCCCGCGGTGTCCTGCTGATTTTTGCAATGGACCACTGTACTTGCTTGAATTTGTTTGTGTAAAATACGGCCTGTGCTCTCACGTAAAGCGCATTTCGCTTATTTAAACTATTTTCTAGCCATTCC
>CALNHX010010379.1:0-40843 GCA_940337035.1 Agriotes lineatus | reverse complement strand
TATCGGCTACCCAAATAGTACACATATAACATCAAAAGGCAATACACATTAAAATTCTTATATGGCGTAAATTGTAACCATATTACGACTAACAGTTCATACGACTTTTATACATACTAACATACTATAGTCATAATAATGCTTACCAATATTTCCCTTTAGCATAAATTCTGCCACAGCGTGTGATTTCAATTATAATTTAAATTTACTATTTGGAAAAAAAACAAGTACCTCCTCGATTATATTATGGAAATTGCTAAAATGCTGAAATAAAATAAAACACAAGTGCGCATCCTCCAGCTTCAACTGTTGAATGGCCTAAAGTTCTCCCATCAAATCTCGGATGAATTGAAGCATCTTTGACTGGCGATGTGCCGCTGTCATGCGAAAGTGGTTCCTGTTTGCGTTGGCAGAGAAGGCTCAGCGATTGAACACGTGTTCGCCATCAGCAGAGTGCATTCCGAATTCTTTATAAACGGCTCAAAATTGGTAGCCTTGCGAGGAGCGCTAATAAATGATAAATACATAACGCATTAGCGAAAAATTTAGAGCAAACCTAAGCACGCAATAAATCAAAGAAATGTTTCGCATACCTTCTTCAATGAAGCGCCACAAATTACAATAGCTTGCTTCTGTGGCTTCTTGGCCCATAAAATCCATAAAAATGAAGTTATAAGTGAGCGACCAGTTGTCCTCAACAAAAAAACTAATACATTCGAACCGACAAATCCGTAAATCACATTTACGAAGAATATCCTACCACGTGCAGGAACTACAATTTCGGATACGACGTGGGCCCAAAAACACGACCGCTTGAGTTGCATTCTAGGAACAGACGAAGAAATTGAGCTGCAATCACGGCTGCTCACGCAAACGAACTGCGTTCCGGTAACAAAAACGCAATTGGCGTGCGTTCGGAAACCAGAAATATTAATACATCAACTAACGCGAAAGTAAACCGTAACAGGATAACGCTCAATTTTGAAAGTAATTTTCTAAATTTGTAAAATGACTGATTCAACTCCGCATACCTAGACCTTGTCCATAACAAACAAACCAAACAAAAACAAAAGTTGTCTATCAGAATCATGAGGGTGTTAAATGTTTTGCCTACCCAGTTGTCGCATGATAAAATGGGCAGCCTGTATTTCGCGGTGCGTATAGGTAGTAATCTACATTCTATTAGTTGTCATTTCAGATGCAAGTCTAACATGGTGTTGCTTCCCTTTACAAGAAAATGGAAAATTCGTATAAGTTTAAGATTGGATTAAGTCAATTCGAAGAAGTGAAATTCGTTTTCCTATATTCAGAATAAACAGTATTCGTAAAAAACGTAGTTCCAACGGCAGCCAGTGAGGTTTCCTAAGTGGCGGCATTCTACTAACCAAAATTTTGAAAAGTAACTTTCCCTTTACAACAAATTGCTCTATAAAATGAAAGAAGAAACGTACACTGACAAGACATGTATTAATAGTTTTCATTTTAAAAAAAACAATAAAACTTCAAGCAAATGCACTCGGGAAACACCAATGATACGTTTTACTAAGAATCAACTTTACTTTTGCATGGCCTATGCTGTGCTGTAATGCTTTGGCAGATTTGTGAATAGCGTTTAATTTCAAAGCACATTATTCAATCCACCCTCTAAAATATTTTATTATTATACGGAACATACATGTGATCCATTAATGAATTTACAAAGCTTATTAAGTTATTTTCACAATAATTATATTAAAATACCTACTGCCGTTTAGAGGACTCCCTCACTCTAGAATTTTATTACAAAATGTAATGATGTGCTAATTGACCTTGAATATTGCATGCGTAGAAGGAAAGAGTTATAAAAAATTATCACAAAATAATTAAGAAACTATTGCAAATCGGGGGTCTTCGATGGCTATCATAGGTTGGTTGGCGAGGATATCTTGGAACCCCTCGAGAAGATCCAACGCGTCGGCGAAGCAGATGGATGGTGAAAGCTCTTTTTCGTATTGTGGTTGTGATCCATTAATTGTAAGTGGCATCTATTGAATTTCATAGTAAATTCATCGCACGCATAGCATTCGGAACCATGTAAGCAAAGAGGTTTGGCTTGGTATATAAGATACCACTAAATCGAAGTAATAAAGGCTCTGAATGAAAAACATCAATTAGTGATCAAACAAAAACTGTAGATTAGACACACTCGCAAATAATTAATAATATTATCAGTTGTTTTTAGCAAGTTCTAATCGCTTTAATCGCCGACTGACGCTTGTAACTGAATATGCTTAGGTTATTCTGTTTACCATTCTTGTTACAATTGAATACGTAATACGATATCGAAAGTAAGGTTTAGAGAAATTAATGTATAATACAATGAGAAAGCGACTGACGGTAGAATTTCGTTTATAATATTCAACGCTAGCGTACCGCACCGAAGAATTTTTGCCTGCAGGTGGCATTTCAAATGTCCACGGACTCTTTTTTTAACATTGAAAATGTTTAACAAATTGGAGATGTGACGCTAGTACGGTGCTCTTTTAGCGATTTGTGTGACGCTTAGAAAATGCGCATTTTTCTCTAATTTTTGAGTTGTACGTATTGCAGGTAAATGTTGTTGGTGTCATTTTGAAGATCTCGTCAAGGACGAACTTTTTGGGAAAGTTGTGCAAATGTAAGATTCAAGGGGGCGAAAGTATGGGGGTTAAAACAATTTTTTTTCTCACGAAAGCGTTCGGTACTTTTACATCGCATACTTTTTGAAAGATCCAAATGTGATTTGGTTCTAGTTGGAAAGAGGATGAACCAGCGCTCATCGTACTGGCTGGTTTTTGGGGTCTGCAATGCACGGGGGCGAAGTTACAGGGGTAGAGGGCTGAGGTGCATTTGTAGCAAATTGGGTGTTTACATAAACATGGGAAAAGAAAAATGTACAATTTTGTTTTTGGCAATATGTGGAGAAATCTGTGGGATTTTAAGAATTTTGCGGCTCAGGTTGAGTTAGGGGTTGCAAAATGGGGAAACCGTTATAATTATTAGAAAAATTGTAAAATTAATATTTGTGTGAAATGCGCTCGTTGGAGACTTTCTACTGGTCGATTTTATTTTTTAAGAGAATTTGGAAGGTGGCAATTTGGCAGCCCAAGTGGATTAGGTGGTTGCAAAATGGTGAAAAACGTTATAACTATCAGAAAAATTATAAAATTAATATTTGTGTGAAATGCGCTGTTTGGAGACTTTCTACTGATCGATTTTATTTTTTAAGAGAAGTTGGAAGGTGGGAATTTGGCAGGCCAGGTGGATTTGGGGGTTGCAAAATGGGTTAAAACGTTATAATTATTAGAAAAACCTTAAAATTAATATTTGTGTGAAATTCGCTGTTTGGAGGCTTTCTACTAGTCAATTATATTTTTTAAGAGAATTCGGGATGTGGGAACTTTGCAGCCCAGGTAGATTTGGAAGTTGCAAAATAGGGAAAACCGTTATAATTATCAGAAAAATTGTAAAATTTATATTTGTGTGAAGTGCGCTGTTTGGAGACTCTCTACTGGTCGATTTAATTTTTAAGGGAATTCGGGATGTGGGAATTTTGCAGCGCAGGAGGGTTTGAGGGTTGGAAAATGGGGAAACCGCTATAATTATCAGGAAACCTTAAAATTAATATTTGTGTGAAATTCGCTGTTTGGAGACTTTCTACTGTTCGGTTGTATTTTTTAAGAAAATTCGGGATGTGGGAGTTTTGCAGCCCAGGCAGATTTGAGGGTTGCAAAATGGGGAAAACGCTATAATTATCAGAAAAACTCGAAAATTAACATTTGTGTGAAATTCGCCCTTTGGAGATTTTCTATTGGTCAATTGTATACTTTAAGAGAATTTTGAATGCGGGAAATATGCGACCTACGTGGATTTGAAAGTTGCAAAATTGGGGAAACCGTTATAATTATCAGAAAATTTGTAACATTAATATTTGTGTGAAATGGGCTGTTTGGAGACTTTCTACTGGTCTATTTTATTTTTTTAAAAGAATTTGGAGGGTGGAATTTAGCAGCCCAGGTAGATTTCAGGGTTGCAAAATTGGGAAAACGTTATAATTATCAGAAAACCCGTAAAATTAACATTTGTGTGGAATTCGCAATTTGGAGATTTTCTATTGGCCAATTGTATACTTTAAGAGAATTCTGAATGTGGGAATTATGCGACTTATGTGGATTTGGAAGTTGCAAAATGGGGAAACCGTTATGATTATCAGAAAAATGTAACATTAATATTTGTTGAAATGCGCTGTTTGGAGACTTTCTACTGGTCTACTTTATTTTTTAAAAGAATTTGGAGGGTGGGAATTTAGCAGCCCAGGTAGATTTGGGGGTTGCAAAATTGGCAAAACGTTATAATTATCAGAAAACGGGTAAAATTAACATTTGTGTGAAATTCGATCTTTGGAGACGTTCTATTGGTCAATTGAATACTTTAAGAGAATTCTGAATGTGGGACTTCTGCGACCTATGAGGATTTGGAAGTTGCAAAATTTGGGAAACCGTTATTATTATCAGAAAAATTGTAACATTAATGTTTGTGTGAAATGCGCTGTTTGGAGACTTTCTACTGGTCTATTTTATTTTTTAAAAGAATTTGGAGGGTGGGAATTTAGCAGCCCAGGTGGATTTGGGGATTGCAAAATTGGGAAAACGTTATAATTATCAGAAAATCCGTAAAATTAACATTTGTGTGAAATTCGCCCTTTGGAGGTTTTCTATTGGTGAATTGTATACTTTAAGAGAATTCTGAATGTGGGACTTATGCGACCTATGTGGATTTGGAAGTTGCAAAATTTGGGAAACCGTTATTATTATCAGAAAAATTGTAACATTAATATTTGTGTGACATGCGCTGTTTGGAAACTTTCTACTGGTCTATTTTATTATTTAAAAGAATTTGGAGGGTGGGAATTTAGCAGCCCAGGTGGATTTGGGGATTGCAAAATTGGGAAAACGTTATAATTATCAGAAAACCCGTAAAATTAACATTTGTGTGAAATTCGCCCTTTGGAGATTTTCTATTTGTCAATTGTATACTTTAAGAGAATTCTGAATGTGGGAATTATGCGACCTATGTGGATTTGGAAGTTGCAAAATTTGGGAAACCGTTATAATTATCAGAAAAATTGTAACATTAATATTTGTGTGAAATGCGCTGTTTGGAGACTTTTTACTGGTCTATTTTATTTTTTAAAAGAATTTGGAGGGTGGGAATTTAGCAGCCCAGGTAGATTTGGGGGTTGCAAAATTGGCAAAACGTTATAATTATCAGAAAATCCGTAAAATTAACATTTGTGTGAAATTCGCCCTTTGGAGATTTTCTATTGGTCAATTCTATACTTATGAGAATTCTAAATGTGGGAAATATGCAACCTATGTGGATTTGGAAGTTGCAAAATTTGGGAAACCGTTATAATTATCAGAAAACCCGTAAAATTAACATTTGTGTGAAATTCGCTGTTTGAAGGCTTTCTACTAGTCAATTGTTTTTTTAAGAAAATTTGGCATGTGGGAATTTTGCAGCCCAGGTGGATTTGGGGGTTGCAAAATTGAGAAAACGTTATAATTATCAGAAAAACCTTAAAATTAATATTTGTGTGAAATTCGCTGTTTGAAGGTTTTCTACTAGCCAATTGTATTTTTAAGAAAATTCGGGATGTGGGAATTTTGCAGCCCAGGTGGATTTGGGGGTTGAAAAATAGGGAAAACCGTTAAAATTATCAGAAAAATTTTAAAATTAATATTTGTGTGAAATGCGCTGTTTAGAGACTTTCTACTGGTCGATTTAATTTTTTAAGAGAATTTTGGATGTGGGAATTTTGCAGCCCCGGGCGGATTTGAGGGTTGCAAAATGGGGAAACCGCTATAATTATCAGAAAAACCTTAAAATTAATGTGTGCATAGAATTCGCTGTTTGGAGACTTTCTACTCTTTGATTGTATTTATTAAGAACATTTGGGATGTGGAATTTTGCAGCCCAGGCGGATTTAAGGATTGCAAAATGGGGAAATCGCTATAATTATCAGAAAAACCTTAAAATTAATATTTGTGTGAAATTCACTGTTTGGAGGCTTTCTACTGCATTTTTTAAAGAAAATTTGGGATGTGGGAAAGTTTCAGCCCAGGCGGATTTGAGGGTTGCAAAATGGGGAAACCGCTATAATTATCAGAAAAACGTTGAAACTAATATTTGTGAGAATTTGCTGTTTGTAGACTTTCTACTGCCGATTGTAGTTTTAAGAAAATTTTGAATGTGGGAAATTTGCAGCTCAGGCGGATTTGAGGGTTGCAAAATGGGGAAACAACTATAATTATCAGAAAAGCCTTAAAATCAATATTTGTATGAAATTCACTGTTTGGTGACTTTATACGGGTGGATTGTATTTTTAAGAGAATTTGGGGCCCAGGTGGATTTGGGGGTTGCAAAATGGAGAAACCGGTTATAATTATCAAAAAAACTTTAAAATTAATGTTTGTGTGAAATGATCTGTTTGCAGACTTTCTTCCAGTGTTTTTATCTTTTAAGAGAATTCGACCTAGCATTAAAACACGTCGAACTAATCACTAATATGACCTATTTCAGATTTTGGACGGCCAAAGCACATTTTGCTTAAAAAAACTGTGTTCCACAGGGTTTAATGAGAAAGCAAGACTTCTGGAGGTCCATATTAGGAATTGTATATTATTTCCAAAAAGCAGTCTTTTCTGGCTCTATGGCACCATATTGTTACAAGATAGATTGAACTGCAGCTTTTCTAAATTTCTCAATGATAAAATTTACATAATTTTCAGTATGCAATACATTAAGGATATTTACGTTTTCTTCTCCAAACTAATTTGCGTAATCTTCCTGGTGATATACTTCCCGCTACTATCAGTGATGAAGGAAAAGCAACTGGTTTTTAAGCAGTCGGTATGAAATGCTTTCTTGCTTCTAATGACTCTTGCGTTTATCACATATAGCCTTTTTTACATAAGTGCTATCGTTCTGTCCTGGGATCGGTTTCTCATTGGAGCAATGGAAATCGTCTTTTGCGTAAAAAAATAAGCTATTCTAATAAAGAGCTTCAAAATGTCAAACTACAATTGTTTCAATAAAATCAATTAACTATACGCTAACTTGATTATTATATTAATTTAAGGTGACTGATCATGGTCATTTGGTTGTCAGAAGAAATGATGTAAAAGTAAATATAACAATAAAAAAATCGAAATGTATACAGGGTAGGTCTTTACTGTGTGGACGGAGCATTGCTCCTTAACGATTAGAGACATCAAAACCAATTTTGGTATAGTAATACACGATCATTGGATCTACATTATAAAAATATTTAGGTACATACAGGGTAATTGACAAAAATATGAGCAACCCAAACTTGTTTTTTTTTAATAGAATACCTTGTATATTTTTGCATTTTTGAATTTCCTGTCACATTTAGAATAAAAATTTATAAAGTTCTACCTGTATCACTAACCGTTTTGAAGATATTGTCACTTTAGTGTTTGTGTCACCGACTATTAATAATAGTCTACTTACAAAATACGTAGCAAATTTTTAGAAAAAGTGTGAAACTATACAGAATGATTAATTTACGCGAAATGTAATTTTTCTCAATGTTATCAAATACAACATCCTGTATATTTTTGGATATTTCGATTTTCCGTGAAAAATAGATACTAATTGACAATAGGTGTCATAACCATAAAACGAACCATTCTTGAGATAATGACGCTTTTATTCGAAAATATTCTAAAATACAAATAATTGTTTTTCTATTAGACATTAAAAGAGCTTAGGATTACATTTGCTGTACATTAAGTTTTTAACTATTAATATTGTGTGAATATAATACAAGGAAAATGCTATTCGTTGGCTAATATAACTGTTAACTATAATAACTCTAATTGAAAATTCAATATTATCAAGATATGGTACAATTTTGAGTAGTAATTTTCTTCTTAACTTTTTTTACTTTATTGCTAGTTTACAATCTACTGAACCAAATACAAAGTAGTTAATAAATGTTATATGGGATTTCTCTGGAATTTTCAAGACTATGTCTTCGGGCTATTTCGTTTGTCTGTTGGTTGAACAGTTCTCTTATAAGATGGCTGCGGTGGTCAATGTTACGATCTTTTTATTTGATAGCGTATAACCTGATTACATAATTTACTAGAGGTATGTTAAAATCATTATGGAGGGTTGAATTTGAGACAGTACTGAGCATTCATAATCATATGGAGAATCTTTGTATTAAAAGGATTAATGCAACCTCATATCATTATCCTATATGTCCAAACCAGCTCGAGTATGGTTTTATACAAGATTAATTTGTTTTCAAGGGATAGTTGTAACCTTCTTCTTAGGAACCTGTTACGTGTAATTTTACATTTAGGTGCAGTCAAGAATTGTTATGTATGATTTTCGCTTAAATACATTCAGATGTAGTTCCGAGATTTAGATTGACCTGTAGTTCCTAGGTGTAGATTTGGTTGCATACTCACTTTTGCATTTTTGGATGATTTTGGAAAACCTTGAAAATTCTAGGGGATTATAATACAATTTTCAAAATACATTGTTAGTACGATTTCCGGCGACCATTTTATGAGACTGATTAGGTGAGATTATTTCCTTTTGGGGCTGCATGCGATTTGGATACTTTACTTATGTGGATCAAGTAATTTCCAAAAATTATGGGTAGATTCTGTGATCAGCCTTAGAAAACATTGTGTTATATTGCTGCAATGAAGCCAGTTATACTGGGATGATTATGTATTTCTGCAATCCACTCACTTGAGGCTATCCAACAGCTCTGGTATGTTATTTGTGCCGCCGTTGGACGTCGAATTTAGATATCGTGTGATTTTCAGGTTTCTCTCGTAGCCCCCTAATTGGTGCGTTAGTACTCCTGTTTCGTTTACGACTTTTTGAGGTTAAATTATCGCTTGCCACGCACCTGGAGTACCCCCACGCGGTCTGTGCACCCTCAATCCATGTTGTAGCCTTTGAACGCACGGCTTCTCCCCAGTGTTATAACCACGAGGTTTTTCCCCCGGTGCAAGAACATGATACACTTGAGGTTATTTTCAACTAAAGGACATCTTCGTGGAGCAAACCCTGCATGGCTGTTCTGTCGACGCCGCTGCACTACTGAACAACCCCAGGTATCTATCTACTAGCGTTTGTTCGTCCCATCGTTTAGACTTAAATACGGATCGTGCTAGTGTTATGAGGTTTTATGCGTCGTATCATACCTTTCATGCTGGCGATATCTCTTACAGTTTTATGTGCGAAATTCTATGTAGCTGCGAGACGCAGCACGTGCAATTATTTAGGATTATTTAGGTGGAATAAGTTATGTACACTTTATAAGTACTTGGATATCTTCTCCGATTGGCAATACTGCAGTTTGGTTGCGTTCAAGTAACTCAACATATTAAAAATTTATTAACATAACTTTGGCGAGAGTTTTCGGGAGCCTGAATTTGCAAATACCACCTTGTAAGCGCCGAAAATACACAATTTTGCGTGTAATAACCCCCTAGGCAAAATGGTACCACTTCGAAAGGATCGCGAGTAGGTAGATTATTTGAATGTTGAAACGATGTATTAAGATCTCCCGTATTCCGTTTTCGCTGTTTAATGTCTAGTCACTACCGTACAGTTGAGATACATGTACTCAAACGAATTGCGAGCTAAGATCATAGAGTTCTGTTTTGGATTTCAGATTTATTAACATAAAATTTTGAACATTTTTTTTAGACGTAAAAGTAAGATTACGTCTAGGTACTATTCTATTTACGAACAAACTATTTCTCACAGATTTATGTCGCCTTTTTTTCAAGTATGGTGCAGATTTGTATGTGTACATACTGTGAATAAATAATTAGGTTATTTCAAGTTATGGTGTTTTCTGCCTTTTATTATTTTTATGTAACAGCTGAGTGGTTTAGGAACTTACACGGCCACCTGTAGGTTTTCTGATTTGGACCGTCTCGAAACAGTATCGCTTTCGGACAACCCCCCCATTCCTGCTCAGGAACTAGCTTGGCAAAAATTTGCTACACGACTAGATAATTCCTGGACCACCGTGCTGTGAAGTATATATGATTTTCGCCTTTGCTTTTGCGTGCGAATAAATTTCCTTGTGTAGCAAATATAACAAACCAGTTAATGTTATTTAGTTTTACTTCGAGCTGGCACTTTTTAATTTCAGTGTGATCTTTCCAAGTTCACTTTCCATCAAGGTGTAGTCCAAGGTATTTCATTTGATTCTTCATTGACATGAGAGTATTATTTATGCTGCATTGTAGACAAATAGTTCTCTTTATAGTGAATCTTATTTGTACCGATTTGTTAGTGTTAACGTTGTCTTTCCACTATTTGAGCCGGCCCTGGAGGAGGTTAAATGAGGATCAGGTAAAATTGATCAGATAGATGTTTTTTAGCTTGTATAAAAAGCCATATCTTATCGAAGGCCTATTCTATGTGAAGAAAGACGGATGTATATAACTTCTTTTTTCAAAATTTTCTTGACTTTGTTTACTAGCCTGTGGTACTGTTTGGTGGCAGAATGATTTTTCCTAAATCCAAGCTGCTGCTCAGAGATGAAGTCATCGGTAGGCGTATTTTCTGGTATTCTGCTTAAGTATGTCTTTCAAATATCTTTGATAAGATATGCAACATGCTGATTTATATATATGAGCTAATTGAGTTACAAATTTACCGGGTTTTGCGATTATGACAATTTATAAAAATGTCTACTATAGAGGGCAGAAGCACAAGTAAAAGTAGCATACTCTATTGCTTGATGTGGAAGGTTTTTTAGTACTGTACCAACGATTCAATCGCATCCAGGAGCTTTGTGTGAGTTTAGAAACAGTATATCTTGGCAGATCTCCATTGATGGATAGGCTCTAATTGGTAATAATAGCTGGAAAGGGGCATTAAGGTAGTTAAGTACTTCATTATCTTTATGATTATCATCTGGTTGTGTGGTAAATGTACACTTCTCCAATAAATTAACGCACCAAAAAAAAGTAGCCAAAAGTTTAAAGTTAATTATTGTCGAAACCACTTATCCGATTTTGACGATTTTTTTTTGAATGACACGTCGTCTCTTTCAGAAAGTTAGTGTACTACTCTATTCGCATAGAAACTTATTTTTTTATAAATACCGGGTGTAACAATTATAACGTGTTTTTTCCATAAAATTTTTAATACCCTGTGGGGTTCAACAGCTACAATATCAAGTTATAATTCATAGCAAACTCTAGCCTTATCTTTTTATAACATTTTGTTTTTTGATTTACTCTTTTATCTTAGCTACTGCAAAATAAACACAATTTTATAGCATAACATGTGTTAATGGAGACCTAATTTAACAACAACAAAAAAAGAAACAAAATGTAAAGAAAAAAGGTAAACGAAAGTCTCAGTAGCGAGTATTTTCGCCTCTGGCCAGAATAACTTCTAACCTTCCTCAAACAGAACTAATGCTTGAGCACATTCTTCGCGAATAAGATTTCATGTTTCACGTTGCATACTGAGAAAATTAAAGATTTTGCAAAAAAAACGTTAAGGACTAACACCGAAAACACACTGCTATCAACTACTGCTTTTTGACAGTTGTATTTATCTGATGACAATTACTGTTTCTTTCTGTTTCTCCATAGCCTGCTACTTTAGTGAATTTAATGCAAATTAAAGTCAATAAAAACATGTTATGCTATAAAATTGTGTTTCTCTTGCAGTAGCTAAGATAAAAGAGTGAATAAAAAAACAAAATGTTATAAAAAGATAAGGGTAGAGTTTGCTTTGAATTATAACTTGATATTGTAGCTGTTGAACTCCACAGGGTGTTATACATTTTATGGAAAAAATACGTTATAATTGTTACACCCGGTATTTATAAAAAAATCAGTTTCTATGCGAATAGAGTAGTACACTAACTTTCTGAAAGGAACGACGTGTCATTCAAAAAAAAAATCGTCCAAATCGGATAAGTGGTTTCGACAATAATTAACTTTAAACTTTTGGCTACCTTTTTTTGGTGCGTTAATTTATTGGAGAAGTGTATTAAGAAGGTGTTCTGAATTTTTATTTGCTATTTTGGTGTCTGATCGCACCCAGCTACTACACACATTCTTATTGGGGGTACAGTAACTACATGCCTTTTGAATTTTTTCTGGCTTTCCACAAAGAATTGTCTTCTCTAGGATACATTGGTAATATACTTTTAAAATAATCGTTTTCAGCTTTTCTTATTGCAGAATATATGAGTAAGCCTGTTTAAATGTGTTTTATCTAATGGATATTTTAAGTTTTGCCAACACCTCCGAGCCCTATGGTTTTCTTAGACACGTTCTTTTATATGTAGAGGAATTCTATATTTATCCTGTACCTTCCTATATCTGATTCGTCTGGTTATTCTAGAAACATTCTGGATCCATTTGTTAATATACTCTACAGCTTCTTCGATTTTATGATTTTTCTATAATTGGAGGTCGAGCCTGGTATTTTCATTAATGTGTTCTTGAAATTTTTCCAATCCGTGTCTTTTGTACACAACACCGCGGTTAGGAGTATTTCAAAGTACTCCAGTACTTAGGGTTATTATGACGGAGCTGTGAACAGAGCTATGATGTAATAGATCCAAAATTTTATTCAGATTACTTCTATAGTTGTTCTTTGTCAAGTGCCCCCTTCGCGGCGGAGGTTGGCAATCATATTGGCTATTCTAATCTTTAGCACTGTTAATCGAAACAGTTGACTACAGCTGCAACTAAACCATCCTCGTAAGGTGCCCAGCCAAGACATTCGTCTTCTGTCAACATTTTGATTACCCATGATCTTGCGCTGTATTAGAAGTTGCAGTATGTTGTACCGTTCTCCGCGCATGACATGTCCCAGATATTGAAACCTTCTCTCGTTCACACTATCCATACATTCCCTCTCCTTTCCCAACCTTCTTGGTACTTCTAGATTTGTAACTCTGTTCATCCACGATATCTCTAAAACCCCCCGATAGATCCACATCTCCAAAGAATCCAGTTTGTTTATTGCAGCTTGATTTATCGTCCAAGCTTCCATGCCTTGAAAGCACGCTAAAAACATAACATCTGATCAACCGTACTTTCAGTGACAAATAAAGGACTTTATTACATCAGACCTTTCTTATTTTTAGTAATTTGGCTCTTGCTTTTTCAACTCCTGATCTTGTTTCTTCCGTGTAGTTGTTAATTTTTGTAATTAGACTTCCCAAATAAATAATTTGTTAATTCTTTCTACTTGTTCCCCTCTAATTCTTAGGCTGTCATTGTTATTACTGTCTTTACTTATCTTCATAAACTTTGTTTTTTTACATTGAGAGATAAGCCGTATTCCTCACTATAGTGAATTACTCCATTATCCTTTCTAGATATTACAAGTTTTCAGTTAACATTACGGTTTCATCTGCGTATATTGTATTATATATTGGTTCTCCAGGGCTCTTTTCATTATTTCCTCTGCGTAGGCATTAAATAGAGTGGGTTGACAGGACGCACCTTTGCGTTACACCTCTTTGAATTTACGTTGCATCTAATGTTTCGTTTCCTATCCTTACTATAGTTTTCTGGTCTATAGTTGTTAGGTTATCCATATTATTGGCTTGGATAACTTTTAGTACATTTGCCTTTATCCGTAGTTAATCTAGATTTCCATGGAACATTCTGACCATTCCTCTCACCAGCTACTACAAATTTTGATCAAAGTTGGGTACAAAATCTTGATAGTATGCATAGAAGATAGTATGTCTTGGTGGACTACAGATCTCAGCGATTGTTATTGGCCAAGTCACGGCTTCTAGTTTTAATATCGTACTTTGTATTTTGTTAGTTGTATTTGGGTCATTTGAACAGCAGATTGTGTATTAGGGTGTTTTAATTACTATTCTTTCGGTTGAATGGCTGTCGGAAATGAGTAGTCTATCAGTTTTGTTGACTTTAAATAATGTAATGAACATGTGAACATAGCTAATTGTGTTCTGTCTTAATTTGTAGATAACTAGTTGGCTAGGGCTGAGCTATAAGCTATTAGCGGGGTCACAGATGGTGAATAGTGAACGGCTTCTAGATATGGAAGTTAGCTGCGAATATATTGAATAAGCGGTACCCGACCAAACAGGGGCGGTGATGGAGAGTGTAGCGCGTAAGCCCTGGGAAAGATTTCCTCAAGAAATGCTATAATGCTCAGTGAAATCAATGTGTCATGGCGAGTATTGCCGGCAGTAAATAAGCATACCTAAATCCCCTGAGAACGGGCAGCTGCGTTTCTCAGTATCTACTGAAGGTGGAGAGCAGGTAGCTTGGTACAGTTACGGTAGAAAGAAGGCGGAGGCATTGATGAAGATCATCAGACACGGCAAAGCTACACCCCGGGGTAGAAGGCAACGGGGAACCACTACCTTGTAAACAAAGTAGTATAAGAAACTACAATCCCCTAGTCTAATCAATATGCTCAGAACAATATAAATGCGGCCCTAAGTCCCCGGGCCATCTTTAATGGTGGAAGGGTGCTAAGAATCACCGGGAGGAAAATTAACATAGCTACTTGGAATGTCAGAAGCATATGCATGCTTCAGGGAAATTGGCCAATACGATTAAGGAAATGAAACGATTGATTATTGAGATTTTGCGAATAAGTCAAATGAGATGGCTACAGTCAGGGAAGTGTGACTATGACAATTATATAGTATACCATTCTGGAAGCAATCAGCTAAATGAAACCCGCTTTGCTTTGATAATAACAATAACAAAAGAAATAGATAAATCAGTTAAAAACTTTACTGCACTCTCTGACAGAGTGGCAATAGAGAAATACAGATACAGAAATAGTGCCTTGTCAGTTAAAACGTATCCTGGTGCTGATTTGGAATCGGATCACAATCCGGTAGTAGCAAAATTCCGATTACACCTACAAAACAGTAACAGACGAAAAATGGGATATTAGAAAATTACAAAACGAAGAAATCAAACAGAAACAACAGCAAGAACTCTCTCAAAAAATCCAAAACATACTAGTAGGAAGTGAAAACATTGAACAGAATTGGTTACAACTAAAAGAAACCATTAATAACGTGGGAACAAACAACTTAAAGCTCAGTAGACTAAAAGAAAAGCATGAATAGGTGAATGGCAAAATCCTTGGATTAATGGAAAACGTAGATTATTTACAAACAAAAATGAACATCGATATGGAGAAATACAGAAAGAAATGACAAGAAAAATCAAGGCTGCTAAGGAAACATGTCTTAGGGAAAAATGTCAGAATATAAAAACTTTGCCAGAAAAACATGATAACTTCAACCTATTCAAGAAAGTTAAAGAAATGGCAGGAACATGGCAGAAACGATAGGCAAATAATATATTGGTAGACGAAAACAACAAACTACTCTTAGATCCCGAGCAAAAAATTTTAACTTGGAAAAATTATCTTCAAAACCTCTTCAACGACAACAGACCACTCGAATTTGAAACACGCAATAACGATAAAGGGCCAGACATTCAGATAGATAAAGTTGGGAAAGCTATACGGTTATCAAAAACAGGGAAAGCGATGGGCCTTGAGACGAAATTCCAACAGAAATGCTGAAGCTACTAGATGACAATGGTTTGAAAAGGTTAACAAAATTAATTAATAATATATATTCAACAGGAATAATACCAAAAGTATGGTTAATTTCTACCTTTGTTACCTTACCAAAAAGAAAAAGTTCCAGAAAATGCAACGAATTCATAAAAATAATTCTAATGAGCCACACTCTTAAAATACTACTACGCATTGTAGGTACACCAGAGGATATACAGTAAATGTGAACAAAACATTACGGACACACAGTTCGGATTTAGGAACAACTTGGGTACGAAAGAGACATTGTTCGGAATCAATGTTCTTTTACAACGGTGCAAAGACGTAAACAAGAATATTTCTGTTTCCCGGATTATAATAAGGCGTTCGATACTGTAAAACACGAAAATATGTTATCTATATTAAATGATTCAAACTTAGACAACAGAGATATTAGACTAATCAGAAATCTTTGTTGGAATCAAAAAGCTAAGATTGAAATAGGACCAGTCATCAGAACAGTTTGACATAGTCAAAGATGTCTGCCAGGGTTGCGTATTGTCGCCGTTGTTGTTTAATCTATACTCTAAAACAATATTTAAAGAAGCTCGAACAATGTGATAAAAAAGTCGTGATCGGAGGAAGAATAATTAATAATCTAAGCTATGCGAATGACACAGTACTACTGACAGAAGAAAGAGATGATATGCAGGAATTACTAAATTTGGTTATTAAAAAAGTGAAGAGTATGGATTGAGTATGAACATAAAGAAAACGAAAGCTATGGTTATCACAAAACAACAAGTGAACAATCCACACAACAATAAACAACGACGTATTAGATAATACGAGATCAATTAAATATTTAGGCTGAATACTAAATAATCAATGTACGTACATGAGAGAGATGAGAAAGAGAATCGAACAAACAAGGCAAGCATTTATAAAAAATTTAAAAAATTATACAATAAAAACTTGATCTAAGAATTCGTCGGGCAGTTAATAAAGCCGAAAAAATTAAATGTTTTTGAAATGTGGATTTACCGTAGAATAATAAAACTACCGTGGACAGACAGAGTGAGAAATGAGGAAGTCCTTCGAAGATTAAACAAGGATATGGAAATAGAACTTACCATCAAAAGAAGGAAATTACGATACTTGGCACACTTGATGCGACATGAACGATACAAAATTTTGCAAGAAATTATGCAGGGTAAAATAGAGGAAAAGAGGAGCTTGAGAAGAATTTCAGAGACTGGTGCGGAAAAAGTAGTGTGTCCTTGTTTCGAGCCGCAGTGAATAAAGTACAGATGGCGCTATTGATCGCTGACCTCCGATGGGAGACGAATTACAAGAAGAAGTTGGTTTTGAAAGTTAAAAGGTTTTATTTCAGGAGGCTGGCGTTTCTTTAGGGTTTTTACATAGTCTGATAGCATGTATTACTCCGCATCTGACGCATTTAAATGGTTTGAAACAATACGCTTTTGAGTACCCGTAGCATTGGCATCTAGTGCACTAAATTATATCTGTTTTGTTCCTAGCAGGCTCTACTCTGATTTGTCAATGTTGTAGGAATTCTAAATTATAAACTTCCTTATTGCGTCTTTAAAGCTCTAAATCGGCAAAAAACATCGGGAAAGGTTCTTTGCTGACTTTGTATTTAACGTTAATAATATTGCTCGTTATATGTCCTTTAGCTCCTAGTTTGCTTTTTACATAAGGTAGTGGTATATATCACGTATTATCACACGGTAGCCTCTTTCCTGTTTAATCTGATATCTATGGTGTATAATTTTTTCATCGCAGACATGATGAATTAGTTTTCCGCAGGTGTCAGTTGGGTTAGCACTAAGTTTTATTGTGCCACTTTTTAGGATTTAAGTTGTATACGTTTCTTCTTCAAGAGTTTTAGCTAGGGAATCAACGCTATCGTTGTCATCTTTGACCACATAGATATAAATCGGGGATAGTTTAGGATCCTCTCGTAGAGGACGGGGTGTCCCAGTATTGGATGTGTCGTCTGATTATTGTTGCAAGCTTCATCTGAGAGTGATTGAAATCTATTTGAAGTTGCGAGTTGTTGTTCTTCATTTTTCTCTGATGGTTATCCAATATACAATTATCAACACCAGCAGATGCAACCACAATTTTCTACATATCGTCATGTGGAGCCATTTCTACTGCTTGCAAAAATCATTAATGAGCCAAATCTGAACAATACTGATAATGCAAACAATTAAGAGCCACTCTGTAACGGCCTGGGTTGCTGAATACCTGAAACGTAGCTTCTGCCGCTTTAATTTCGGTGGCGAAAACATCTTCGTCGAGCAATTATTGGAAGGTAATAGGCTGTCGACTTTAAGGGTATCGCTTCTAATAAACGTTGCCAACACTAACGAGGATATATAAACCAATCAACCTAAATGATTCCGCAGTTATTGTCCTAAAGAGTTCTCGCCAAGAATCGAAATCGATCGTCCAGTCACTTGATTTATATGCGAATGAATCTTGGACTTGAAAACGTAAAGATAAATTGGCAAGCGGGTACACAATTGATATAAATTTAAAACAGTTTGTTGAGAAAATTGGAAAGCTAACCATAGGCGTGCGCTTCATTTGTACTCACAAAGTAGTTTAACCGCGGGCGATCTTGCAGGAGAGACAGACTTTCAGACTTTTATATTCCTCGCAAACCACTGCGAAGGGCTGAAACGGAAATTGTCCGAGAAACAGATATTTAAGTTTAAAACTCGGTGACCGACAAAAGCTTTTAGTAGAAAAATGAAAGACGTAGAATTGAAATGTAGTCTCTGAAACTTTCGTTATAGTGATAGATTGGAACCTTAATAGCTTTAAACAACTGTAATTTAGCAGGCCATCTGATGGATAGATAAAACTACACTACTGCGTTAGTTAGTAGAATTGCGAAACGACAAAGTTTGAAAATACATTAAAATTAACGGACTGTGACAAAAACAGTATCAAATCTAAAGCATTGCAGCATTTACTAACGTAGACACAGATTTATTGTGTTCGCTCTTAATTACAAACAATTATCATTTTTACTTGGCCGTTTTTATTTAAATAGAAATGCAATTTTAGGTTATTCCGGTCTCTTTGTTCTTTTATTTAAAAATACTTTTGTCGTCGACGTTTCGTTAAATCATTTTTCTGATTTTCTTTATTGGTATGATTGTATAAAATATTTATATGTAGCATAAATGTGAGATTCAGGTGCGCCTATTTTTAATTTCGAATATACATTTTTTTATAAATAAGAAACTGACTATGATACAGTGTTATGCACCTACTGAACCATTTGAATACGAAGCAACAGAAATTTTCTGCTAACCACTATAAAAGATAGTACCCAAATACAAGCACAGTGCGATTCTCATAGTCAAGGTCGATGTAAACGCAATAATAGGCCAAGACAATACAGATTTTGAATCTATTATAGGTACCCATACATAAAAATGTTAACGGAGAGTTGTTCACTGAGTGGTTTGTACATTGAGGGATTGTTATTTCCTCTTAAGGATATCCACAAGGTCACCCCGATCAAGAGACCTAAGACCAATTTGACCACATGGCCATAAATCAGAAATGGGGGTACCTACCCTCTCGTTGACGTACGAAACAAAAGGGGAGCGAATATGGCCAGTGACCACCATTTACTAGTGGAAGTACTGAAAATCAAACTTAGAACCCCTAAACTAAAATACCCACTCTGCCAACACTGCGACCTCAATCATTTTAATAATTCATTCGTATTGAGGGAATTCACATCTCTAACTAAAACAAACGATGCTATCTCAAGACCAACATGTCCAAACAGGCAACCTCAAAATAATGAAGCTTTAGACATGTCACAATGGGATAGATATAAAGACGACCTACATAAAACTGGTAAACAACTCCTGGGGTATAAACAAGCAATTAAAGGCCAATAAGGATACGCGGTTGCTTATACACAAAAGAAAGCAAATCAAAAGCAAACTAAACGCTGCTAATACCCAAGAAAGAAAGCAGCAGTTAGCAGAGTAACTATAGGAAACAAACAGAAGAGTGAAAAGAGTAACGAGAAGAGACAAAGAGAAAAACCTTAAGGAAGTGTGTCGTATCATGAAGACTTATCACAAGACTAATGAAATACTACTAAATTACCCGGCGATATTTTATCACATCAGAAAAGTAACAAGTTAAAAGATGGAATAAACATTTTCCAAACATACTTACCAAGGAGGAGAGATTTAAATGTTCCTGGAAAACAAAAATCGCAAATAAGGATCAATACTAACCACCCTTATGAAATGAAATTAAAATCGCAATAACTAAACTCCGTAAAGGACGGTCAAGAAGTATCAGCCGAGTTCCTAAAGGTAAACAAGCTGGTTTCAAACCCAATAAATCTTGTGTAGACCAAATTAATACTTTACGAATAATCGTTGACCAGTCTATCGAATCGAGAATCTCATTGCATATGACCTTATATGTTGTGGCAAATACTATCATGAATTCCACATAAAATAACTAAAATGGTAAAATCATTATACAAAAATTCAAACTCTAAAGTACTACAAAATGGAAAAACTAGTAACAATATCGCAGTCTTAACAGGAGTTAAACAGAATTGCCCGCTGCTCCCCCTTCTATTCAATATCGTACTGGATTGGATAACGAAAAACATAAACTTCCAACATACAGGCATTACATGGGGTTTACAGAACAGACTTCACGATTAAGACTACCCCTTCTAGCACAGACACACACAGGGCCATGCAAACAAAAATGAAACTACTTACAGAAAAAATAGAAACAGTCGATGTAAACACCGCATATAAACTAAATCTCTAAGAATTACCACTAGCAATCAACAACGGCTACATATAAATAATTACCTAATAGAAGATGTAACACATCCTGTCGACTGCGCATAGAACCAAAGCATCGGTTCTAGAGACAGCAAAGCCAAAAAGCTCCTCTAAAGCATCGTATGCACAAAAATACTTCAATTCTTGGGCCACATTGCTAGAAGAACTGACAACCTGGAGAAAACTATCGTTCAAAAATAGTAAAAGACGGATAGGCAGATCCTCTAAATTTAAACGATAGCTTGATATCGCAGTGTTAGACGAACCACATTCAGTTGCCATGCAGATAGCTCAAGACCGACTACAATGGAAACCTCTTGATAGAGAAATTGTTAAAATGCTGAACGCATAATGGACCACAGCAAATAAATTATGATGTAATTATTACAGGGGGAGAACACTATGGTATTCTAACGGAATAGCTTCGGCTGTCCGCGAATTGTTTCACCATACTGTTGTATGTACTCTCTACAACCATATAAAGTTACATTTGTGAGCAAACTGAGGACTTAGTAAGTGGAGGCAAGGTGAGCTAATGCAGTAATTTAGACTTTGACTTCCTCCCGAGTGACGTCTTGACGGTCACCCACATCTTTAAGCGAGAATGTTCGATTCAGCGGCGTCCAAAATTCATTAATAAGTACTTTCTACATCATTACCAAACTGACCTTAGATAGGGACACCGACGCTTAGAGTAAAACCCCGCTCGTGTACCATTGTGAGCACTTTTGGCTTTGTTACCTGTTATCAATGCATGTAGGTGTCTTAGAAGTAATCTATTCAAATGTGTAAAAGACATATGATTCATGAAAAACGTTGCTTCAGACACTCTCGTGTCTCTTAAATAGGTACTTAAAAACTACACTCAAAGATAACAAGTTTTATGCTCTTGGCCGTCCTCTCACTTGATACCGCATAGCCAATATAAATGGATTCTGGTTCTATGATAACGAATACGTGTTCTTCTAAAATTACTTATCGATATTTTTTAGCACCCCTTTTCTCTATTTTGAGGCATCGATCACCTTTTTTTGATGGAGTTAGAAATCTAAGAACTGACATATTCTTCGACGCTTGGGCGTTGAATAGGAACGCGATTGAAAAGTATCGTCTATTTTACTATCTTCAGAGTAGTCGTCAATTTTTCGGTCCACCTTAATTAATTTAATTAATTGTAAATACCGTTACTTCATTACCATAGTATTTTTAAGAATTAATACTAAAACTCGTTAACCTATTTTTCCTCATTATTTATTGGAGTAGAAGAATCTGCCCATTTAACGAGGATTGTATGAAACTATGTAGGCCACGTACAGATCCTGCTGCCATTGGATCGTTCCTATCCTCTTCGAAGACGTTCATCTGTCAAACAACAATTCATGGCAATCTGTCAAGTACTTTAGTGCTGACAGTCCGTTGAATAAATCGTACCGTGGTCGAATACTTCGTAAAGAACCGCTTAGCTGAAGCTTGAATGGACGATGCATTGGGGCAAGAGTACCCTTCTCTACAAACAATGAACAAGTGGGCAACAATTTTTAAGAGTGGAAATCAGAGCTGTGAAGGTTACCTCCGCAATGGGTGCCAGTCAACCGGATTAACTCCAGATACCTTTGAAAAACCCAAAGTATTATTTTGATCAACTGCCGTGTTAAAGTGCGTCAAGTAGCTAAGGCCACAGGCATCTCAATTGAATGCGCACATTATATGATCACTAATGCTTTGCGTATCAATAAAATTTGCTGTTTTTGAAGCAAAAGCGTGTTCGTAAGGACACTTTGATTCAACGTCTTGGTCTGTTTTAGAAGAGTCCCAATAATTGTATCCACGCGACTCGGATTTACTACGACAGACCAAGCAACAGTTGATGCAGTGGAAACATCCTAGTTAACAGACACCAAAGAGGGCGACAGTGTTCCATCAGCTAGAAAACTTCCCCTTTGAAGCGTAAAAAGCTATATTTCATCATGATAACATCTCATGTTTTTCTGTTTGTTATGTACAAGGCCTAAGCATGCGAAGTACAAGGTACCTTAGACACTGACTGCACATGGTCACAGTCATACTTAAAATTTTGCCGAGACTAAGGAGTTCCAACCCTAGCAAAGGATCCTTTACATGATACAAATACGAGTAGAAGTAACACCCGCAGCTTTACGTCACTTTCGAATGATGGCATTCTGTAACGGTTTTTACATGCAGTTTTTATTTTTAAGAACTTTACCTGGGCAGGGAATTAAACTCGCGGCCCTTTAACATATTCTGCCACCCTGCCAACTTCACTACCGGAAAACTTCCAAAATTGCAATTGCAACCTGAAGAAATTCCTGGCCAGTAAGAAATTTCAGTGAAGTGAGATTGTTATAAACAAAGTGCACAGGTTTAAATGTCTTTGAGTACTATTGGAATTAATGTATTGAGGTCGCAGAAGAATAATATGTTGTAAAATAAAATTGATTTTACCATAAACTTGTAATATGCTGACATTTACGGTATTTTGAACTTCATAAATGAATGCTCACTCATAATTTTGACAAGACGTACAATCTAGATTACTCGCCCTTTTTAAATGGGTAGCTGCAGTGAGTTAGGGTCTATTTAAACATTTGAGTACCCACAAATAAACAAGAGACATAAAATAATTCTATTGTTCTGGTATATACATAAATTAAAATTCTGTAGGCTTTGAACAATGAATTTACAAAATTCCTAAAGTAATCGTTCCTGTGGTCCTGGCAGGTAAGCAACCAATACGACAGCACTGTCAAGCCGGTCGTCAGCCGCTGGTATCTCGGATTTTCTCCGCAGAGGAAATGTCCGGGCTGTAGGAAAAATTGCGTTATTTGACGGATTCAGTTTATAAACAGTTCGGGGTTTCGGTGCAATTTTGAGAGTTTCAAACAACCCCAGGGTAAAATATATACGTTTAACTGGTTGGTGCTGGTGACTAAAAGTGCAGGGAACCTTTTGACCAGTTAAGTGGTCTTCTGGAGCTCGATTAGCAGGAGATGCCTCAGATGCCTGTAGAGCCGGGATTTTTCTTGTTTGATCAGGGCAGGTGCATGATCCGGGCTTTACAGGGTAGGAATATTGTTTTGCTGTCCGATAGCCGTGCACGCGACGAGGGAACAGTCGACACAGAGTACAGCATCGACAATGTACCCAGGGGTGCAAACTTCGTGACAGAATGCAGTGTAGCAGTGAGAATCGGTTGCGATCCTGAGATTGGAAAATAAAAGTCTATAAGAGCACGAGGACGGTGGCGATCTGTGAGAGCGAGGTGGAGGCGCTGGACTAAGGGCGTTATCAAGATTTTTGTACAGAAATGTTGCATCGACCTTAAAGTTATCATGGGTTTTACATTGCTGTGAAATCTTATCAATAAGGTGTACTTTTAAAACGCCAAATGTGACAGAAAGAAATTAACTATGCGCAAATTTTAATTGCATTAATTGAGTTTCTTAATTAGATTTGTTCCAGGATAATGTCACAAATTTGTGTTTATTTCTGCGGAGTTCAGCAAACATTTGTATCATTTTCTTGGAATTTTTTGCTTCCCTTTGTATACCATGTAAGTTTTTGCTAATTTGATCGATGCTATTTCAGTTTCCAAGTGTTGAGTAAAATTTCTGTTACAATATGTTAGTGAAGCTGTTACAACTCGCATGAGACCAAGATACGTATTGTAAATGTGATCGTAAATCTCCCATTAGGGGTGCACTAGAAGATGAAGAAGTTTATAAAAATCTATTTGACTGGAATATTTGAAACTACTTTGAGAAACTATTTTTAGGTGAAGTTTCTTCTGTTTTGTACTCGTGTTAATTACATGAAACTAACTGAAATTATTTAACTAAATGGAATTCACACAACTGACGGAGTAATAAAGATGCATCATCAACACCTGAATAACAAATGCTAAGAATCCTCACTGCTGTTTTAACCGAACAGTTGTTAATCAAATAGGTTGAAGGCACAACATGTGTTTATTATTCTTTGTTAAATTATATAGCGTAAATTAGGCTTGGACAGTCTTACAAAGATGAAAATAAAATTATTGGCATGAAAACAAGATTAATACGTTACTTATCTGCACAAGACATGATGAGTGTCGAACACATTGCACTTGAAGCTTAATTAGTCCTGCAGTGGATTCAGCTTTCAGCAAATCAATGAAATTGTTAGCTGGACAGTAGCAATTATAACTTGCCTAGCTCATGTATAGGTTCGTTTGATTTCTACACAAGAGTACATTAATAACAATAGAATAATTTTTTTAAACAAAAAACGTACCTTTTTAATTCGACTGATGATCTTTGTTGTTCCGGTCAAACTACGGATACTTTCCGCTTACATAAATGACGAATTAAAATTTAGGAATGATATCCAATATTACTGTTACCTGTGATCTTCAGTTATTACAGTAGCAAAACTGCAAAAGTGCTAAATATTGATTTTTTAATTGTATGCTTTTCCAGTTTCATGGTTGAAAAAGCCTAACCTATGTTAAAATAAAAATAATGCAAAATTATGGCATTTTATTAAATAAGTCAAATCAATAAGACCTACGCAATATTTTAATTAATAAACTGTGGAAATATAAAAGCAGTTTCTCAGAGTTACATACATTATATTGTATATTAGAAGAGTCATATCAGATCATGTGAAATTAAGTGTTAACAATTTGATAAATTAAGATATTAAAAAACAATCTAAGTTTACCTTTACCAAAACCTTAAAGCACATGAAGTTGGCTGGCAGCTAAATTTAAATTACTACGCGTTCTATATTTATCATACAATACATAATCGCTGGATGATAAACACAACTGGCGATTAACTCTATACAATTTTAGGGAGTAGTTAGTCTACATAACTATTCCAACGAAACGGCATAGAAAAGTGTTTTTTATCGTGTTTTGGAAAAGTGGGATATTCTCCATCTCGATAAGCTGATTTTAGTTATCTGATTAGCTTTAGGGTAGCATTAGTTTTCTTAATATTATTATAATAACTTTTTTAGATATTCCATTATAATTTAAATCATGTATATGTTTGTACCGCACCCTTAAACGAAGTGTTGGCACAGTCCTAGCTATCTCTGTTTTTCGGTAAAAAGAAATGGTGTGAATAAGGACTAAGCAGCGATTCTTAGAGTTTTAAATAATATTTATGAAGCAACCAAATTTTGGGCTCCTGTCGTTAAACCCAACAAAAAACAAATTTATCTACCAAAACAAATTACCACCTACCTCGTAAGCCTCTTACTTCAACCTAAATCTTAAAAAGAAGACTAGCAGAAAATATAAACTAGCAATAATTACTAGAATTTAACATTCAACAACAGTATAACAGATATCCAGCATAACTAAAGCTCGAGGCTCAACTAGGCCCAGAATGAATAACTAACAAATAATAGAATTTGGAGTCACCCAAATTGTAACACGCAAATATTAGTTATTAAAATTCGAAACACAATGTACAATACAACAAATAGAAAAGGTTTGCGCCAGCATAATGTGGCAAAAATTGACATCTAGATGCCATGAAAACATCCGCTAGTACTAGGCGCCTCAAGGACGCTTGTGGAAGTAAGTATTAGGTACATAAAAAATTTCAGCCACCTTAACTAATTAAATACTAACGCTTCAAGCGTTACAAACAGGCTAGTATTCATCGCGTACAGTTTGATTAATCGAAGGCCTTCGTAGAACTGTTTATTCTTATGCAATAGCCTCTTACCGATCAATTAAACAAGCAAGCTGAAAATCAATGCATGTACCTAAGAAACGCAGTTGGAAGCACTATCTTGCTAGCATCCTAATGAAATTGTTGAATTGAGGCCCGAAGCAAATACAGACGGCCGCTGTAGTCGGAGCAAAGTCAAATCGTCGCCAAAACATCTGAGTGAGGCACACGCCGCATAAGCCGTTTGTTACGATAAAAGCCCGCAACAGGAGTAGATCGAAAGAAAAACGCAATCATATGAGCGTGATACCAGAGAGTCGGAGGCTCGGTAGTATTAGGGCATGGAAACAGGCCACAACTGGAAATCGGCCTCAACGTGCTTGAAGAGACGCCGCTGTGCATACTTCAAATGTTACAGAAACTAGAGGCTAAAATGTTTAGAGCCTAGCCTTTCTCGAGCACTGCTCACTATCGAAAGTCGAGCGTTCCTTGGGCAAAATCTAATTTACACAACGCCAAGAGCGGAGCGCGCGGAAAAACCATATTTGAAAACAAACTGCCTCAATGAGTTATTTAATAAGGTAACACAAAATGAAATGGGGCGTTACATGTTATGCATCCAGTATTCATTGCAACATCTTCATTTGCTAAAATGCATTCCAATAGTTTGATGTCATTTAAATACTGTTTATTGTTTAGGTGTTCTAGAATCCGCAAATGTGAAAAAACTACCGGTAGTAACGTTCATCAACATAGCCAACTGGACATATCATGAGAATGGAGAATGCAATATATCGAAAAAAAAACAATGAGAAGTCAACTGACCCAAGAAAGACCCAAGAACGGGGGGAAAGACAATGGCAACAACGATGTCAGGGATATCTCGGGAGCAAATAACTGGAAGACATAGGCTGCGCTGCACTGCGAGGAACAAGGAAGATGCCAAGTCACAAGGGTGGCTTCTAAAATAGAGAAGTTTTTATTAACATTCATATTTTTACCTGCTCCTAAACTGCCCAACCTTGGCCTTGCCACAATCACATATTAAAGTTAACAATATTAATGAAATCTGCATACAGGTCCCAATAAAACAAATTCGCAGTCGCGAACTGAATAGCTACGACATGCCGTTCGACTATAGGTCGAAGCACGTTTTGCATTAATATGCAAGTTTGGCCGGTGGTGTCGGCACAGATGGAGAAGCAGGACTGGAGCACCTTTACACAATAATAGAACAAAGCACTGTATAACCCTTAAATTCAAACATAAGCAAAGAGGAAAAAACTCAAGTTTTAAAACAACTAGTCTTACTTCAAGTAAGTTTGATTCATTGTAAAGAATGTGAAATCCTCCTTGAGTCAAACAACTTAAGGCAACATAAGAACAGGTTACAAAGCCATTAGCCGGCAATAAAGATTGCTAAAGCATTTTAAAACATGCATTCATTAAGTTAAACAAAAATAATAGAATGATTAAATTAGATTTATAAAACGGTACACAACAAAATCAGATTAAAGTCTTAAATAACATTACTATGCATAAATTGTGTCGTTGACTCTTATCTTTAAAAAAATAAGGAACTTCATTGCATAATTAATTGGCGCCCAATGTGCGGCAGACTTTAATCATATGTTCAAGCCAGATGGAAATTTAAACTTTAGAATTGAGCATACAACTACGTAGTAAATACACAGATGAGATTAATCTACACAATCGTCATAAAAGTTTAATTTTGTTCAGCTCAATCAAATTAGAGCCAGTCGTCCATCCAGTATAATTAGAAAGAAAATAGGGATTATCTGAATTAAATATGTGGGGCTTTTCCAATTGGAATTTTGGCACCTTTCAGTTATCCACACCAATTTAAATTGCGATATAGTAGGCCGGCTGACAAATGTGTATGTTGTTCTAGCTTGTTTAGGTTAGTTGCAACCTTCATCAAGCATTCTATGAATGTCCTTTTTAGCTTTAAAGATGCATTTAGACAGAAGAGTTTCAAAAACGCGTTTGTATAACAGCAAAGGATGTTTTTACAATATTTGAGATATGTTACAAACTGAACTTCGCCCTGTCAATAAAAACTGTATTTATGAATATTTGCTTCAAATTTGTTTCTTCAAACTATGTGCCTTCCTTTTACCAATTATACTTTATTTGTCTGAAATATATCAATTAGCATTTAAGTGTAATGCATCCACAAATGATGAACTTCTTTAATTCTTTAAGCGCTTGAATATACAATAAATTCCTTTTAATTATAGTGAAGTACCTTAAACGTTGACCTTACACAAAACATAAATTATATTTGAAAGGAACCAAAATGAGCTAGTACTGTTCTTCTGAATATTAAAACATTAGAACGACAGTTAAACCAGTACTCTTTATTTTACCTACAATATTACACGTGACCCCTGAAGTCCGTTGTCTCCACAGCATTAACCTTTGCCTGAGCTGGTAAAATTAGCTTACATATAAATGCTGTTATGGTGTCTCAAAATTTACAGATGACGCCACTGGTAGGGATCAGGCTCAAGGCGTGATGTCATTTTTCGTTGAATACGATGTGAATTACCTTTTTGGAAGTATTTTTATGGTCAAAGTGGCAAACTAAGGCTTCTGCCAGATATGAACCGCTTCCCAGGCATAAATTTACTTGAAGTTCCATTCACGTTCTGTTGAAGCACCGTATAATTTAATTTTCAATTCATATCAACTTAATCTAGACTTTATGTCCGTATCAGTAATCCGGAGCAGTCCCGATTGGCCTATTGGTCTGCAAGTAATCTCAGTTCCAACCAAAGTTTTAAATGCCTAGCCTCTTATCGTGTACCATCAATTACTGCATTACAGCTAAATACATGTACACCAGTATGTAACTATTATCGCCCATTTTGTATACAATATTTACTCTTTGAAATATTTAAGAACCGACCGCTTACTGTACCTAAACTTTGAGCGTATTCCCGTCTGTGTGTGCTAATGGCTATTTGATACTGTGGCTGACTTGCTGTCAGGCCATCAATACTATTTTGATTAGTATATATTTGAGTATTATGAAATCACCCGCTCAGGCTGTTTGAGTTGTGGCTGATGTGAATCACATATAACTTGTGTTCGATATAACCGTATTAGACTTGATACTGTCTCATTTCTTGTAAAACTAAATGCACTATCATTTTCAGAAAAGTGATATATCTTGTTTCAGATCAAGGTAAGTACGATTCGGAGCTTTGAAAAGCAGAATGTTGTCCACATTTTTCAATAAATGGTCGAAGAAACACATTTTTTTTAAACTTTACGCTTGCGCACTGGTGGGGAAGAACTTGCAATGATTGACTTATCTTAGGATTAGCTGAAACGTCTAGAACCATTTCTGAAATTCTGACAGCATTGCCAGCGCAGAAACTACAATGTGGGATTTGCGTAAACCCGCTTAGTTTAAGACTAAGTTAAAAGTTAATAAATAAATAAATAAATAAATCTTTATTGTGTAAAGAAAAAACACAAATTACACAACAGGTATGAACTCGGCTACGCCGTTCTACCGCATAATACAATATATTATGTTGCGCATACGTCCACTAAAAGTAGTGGGAAATTAAGATTAATAATAAAAAAAATGTAGCATTTCTATTTTTGATCATGTTTTGTGATTAGTTTAGCATACTTAGCAAATTCGTAAAAATTTAGACGGAGCTGATTTGCTACCATATTTAACAATAAAGGATCATTATATGTGAAGGAGCCCTCATATTTACTAGTAACATGTTGTGGGATGGTAAAATAATTAATATTTCTAATGTTGACATCATGGATGTCTGATCGTCGTAACAACAAGTTATATAAATATGCGGGCGTCTTATAAATTAAAAGTTTATATAGGACAATAGGACAATTAGAAATAAATATTTTACTCTATCTATTATTTTAGGTTCTGATATAATTTCGAAATATTGCAGACAAATCGGATACAAGCATTTTGAATGCGTTGTATTTTTTGTTTGTTATAATTAGACAGGAAATTATAATATACTATGCTACAATAGTCGATGTGCGGATAAATTAGTGTTTTAACAAGTTTTAATTTGATATCTTTATTAAGTTGATATTTTAGATGCTACAACGATTTTAACTTAAAATCGTAGTGGGGTATATATTGCTAACATGTTCATTAAAACCTATTATCTATATACAAGCCAAGATTTCTTGCCGAGGTGACCCGTTCAATTGGGCTCCCGTCGACTAACAGCACTTGAGTACAAATAACTTGTTTTTGTTGTTCGGGGCCGATGTACATAACTACAGTTTTATTAGGATTAACTTTTAGTCCATTGCAACTACACCAGCGGTACACATTTTCTAAATCGATATTTATTAAATTAACTGTATCTGTGTCATTGCTATTATTGCAAAGTTATATAGCTGCATATCATCTGCATATAAGTGTAGTTGACAAGCTTTTACAGCCGTAGACAAGTCAAAACAAAAAATGGAAAATAAGATAGGCCCAAGAATGCTGCCCTGTGGAACGCCACTTTTAGTTACTCCTAACTGAGAGCATACTTCGTTACTTATTTTAACTCTTTGCATTCGCTGATGCAAATAGTCCTTCAAACCATGCCCTGGCACCATTATCAAAACCAATAAACGACAATTTAGCAATTAACAACTCGAAATCGACTAAATCGAAAGCTTTACTTTGATCCAATAGCACTAAAATTGCAGAAGATGCTTTTTCAAAAGCGGTGGCAAAATCATCAACCACTTTTAATATTGCTGAAGAAGTGCTATGTTTTTGACGAAATCCCGATTGCATTTCAGGCAAGATTTGAAAGTTTTCTAGGTATTGGACTACTTGTTTTGCTATAATTTTTTCAAATATTTTTGAAAACGCTGGTAATATCGATATTGGCCAGGTATTTGGAAACACACCGGTGTTAACAGATTGATTAAATATATCTCTTAGTGCATTAATGGAATGAGGTAATACAAATGTAATCATTTTTACATTGATGCAATTTATACCGTATGCCTGAGATTTAATGCTTTTGAAGCTTTCGTAGATATCTTCGTCAGTAATGGTTTTGATTGAAAATTTATCATCATTTAATTTATTTTGATTAAAATGAGTTAACAAATTTGGATCGATCGAACCTTCAGCCACGTTTAAGAAATAATTATTTATTTCATCGGGTTGTCTCAGATGACCTGGCAAGCCATCCGCTTTAGTTTTAGCACAGATTATCCAGTCCTTAAGTTTATTCCACATAGAGTTTTTTTTTGTGTTGTGCAACAGTGTATTGCAACGCTTTTTTATTTCTTTTTACTGCTTCTTTTACATAGTTCCTTAAATCTACATAATATTGTCTATTGGCAACAGATTTAGTGAGTTGATATTTTTTATACGCTTTTTTCTTGAATCGGATCATTTGCTTCAAATTATAGGTTATATATGGCTGATAATTGCGTTTTGTCTTAACAATGCATAGAGGAGCATGCATGTCAAATAGATATAAGATAGTTTGAATTAAATATTCAATGCGTAAATTAATAACCTCAATATTTTTTATAGAATCCCAATTAACTGCATCATAATCAAAATTATTTAAGTCAGTTTATAGTTTCTGTACCACAAATAACTTAAGGAAGGTTGATCACAATCTATTTTTAGTGTAACACATACCAGCAGATGGTCGGTATTATTATTTAAATCAATCTTATCACAGTGCTAAAAGTTTAAATTTTCGCTAATACAAAATTACATCTATTAATGATTCAGATTTTGAAGTTATCCTAGTAGGTTTAGTTACAACTTGTTTTAACTCAAAATCAGAAATACCAGTTATAAATAATTTAAAATCTGAGTTATCATGTAATAAGTTTACATTAACATCACCCATTAAGACTATATATTGAGTTTCTAGATAGACCTGCTCGATACATTCGAATACTTCACTTAAATACCTTACACTAACACTAGGAGGTTTATAAATAGCGCCCAAACCAATTTTAATATTATTTGTATATACCATTAACCATAATTGTTGAATTCCATTTTCACTAATAGAGGCGATTATTTTTTTAAACTTGTCACTTTTAATGAACACCACTGCTACTCCTCCAGCCCAAGGTCTATTCATTCTAATCAAATTGTAGTTGAGGATTTGAATATATTTATCTAGATATCCTGGGTCTAACAACGTTTCTGATATAGCAATTGCGTCTTGATCACTTTCTAACACAAAATTTTTAAAACTTGTAAAGTTTGATATAATTGAACGAATATTGATGTGACTAAATGTAATTAGTCGTTTTTTGCCTTTGCAATTGTGGGTGTGCCGTTAACATATTTTATAAATAAATTATCTTTTCCATTTTGTTTTCTATCTTGTAACTGGCTCTTGATATTCTTGAAGTAATCTTGCTGCATTTTAGTTTGATCCGTAGAAATTATAACATTACAGTTATTGTTGTTTTTGAGTTTTCGTTTGTTCTGTAAAATTGCAAGAACATCTTCCTTAGATTGAAGCTGAACTTTCAGGGGAGCTGTTTTGTTATTTTGAGAACGGCCCCACCGATTCACTTTTAGATTTTAATTTTGTACATTAGGGGCAATGCTTTAAATCATCATTATTTTCATCCAGTTTAAATATAATAATATTTTTCTCGCGTTTTCGCCTTTCAGCAACTTCATTAATTATTGTCTCGGTGCTGCATACATCCTTGTCTGTTTTCTTTTCGAGTTTTAATGCCTTGATTTCTTCTTGTAGCCGTTTTTTGTAAATTTTCAATTGCTTTTAAAAGTGCTTGACCTTCCGCGTCGTTGGGCACTTCTTCAGATCCTTTATCTATACAGGCTGTGCATTTCCAAATACAGCCAGGTATGCTTGATATAGCATCGTATTGGGTTTTTGTTATATCGACGCATTTGATATGATATATACCGAAACAGAAAACACACGATAAACTGGCAGCCTTGGATGGAATTGGTGCTCTGTATGTTTTACAATTACTCGACATCCTGATCGTAGAAATTTATTCAGGAACACATACAAATTTTATTCAAGCAAGAAACTTAAACACAGTGAACGCGACCACACAACACGTCTATACTCGACCACTTCTTAAATACGGGCAAGAATTTAAATAAATTACATTGGTAACGTGGTGTAAGCACCTGTCTGAAAATAATCGAAATCTAAGTCAACTTAGTCTCGAAGCCTCCCCCTATTATTTTCCTTGATAATATTGATATTCAAGCTAAAATACAAAAAAATATTTTGGTTCAAGTAACGAGTTGATGCAATCAGTGAACCTTTTTAGTGCTAAGCATGATCAAGGTTTATTTGCGTTACACATCTTGTTTCGACCCCATTTCTTGCGGCTTCACCACTAAACTAATGCAAAACCACTGCACTACAGCTGGAAACGCTGACGTTGCTTAAATCTCTATTGTGCTCACAAGTTCGCATGCACGACGATCTATGTGCATTCTGGTATTGCAGAATAAGTTACTGACTTGAGCTCATGTTAGGTCGATAAAGATCGGTATTCGTTCTTCAGATTTGTTTTACTTGCTGAGCTATTCCCAAGACTATGATACCTTGGAAACAGTAAAGTGCTTCAGCTCTATTCCTAGTTGTTGAATATTAATATGCCCATTGAAATAAATATTTCGCAAAGTTGCAAGTCTTTTTTTTTAATGCTTAGTAATATCGCGTGTACAAATACGCACGCATTTCAAAGTTATGGCTTTGGTCAAAGCAACTATCAATCATTTGAATCCACAGTAACAAGTAACGCAGACATACGAGTTTCTAGCATATATTATTTACTATAAAGGGTGTAATGGCTAGGATGTGCCAAGCGGATATCTCAATTATTCGAGGAGATAGAAAAAAAATTGTCACCATCACAGCTCATCGAGACTAATGTAGCTAACAACGCCGGTTATTATTTACTATACCGGTTCTACAGGAAATGATATAAACATTTATTTTTAAAATAACTTGATAGATTTTAATTTAGCCTGTCACATAGAGAGGTTTTCTATCTATTCAATCATATTAAATTATTATACCCATACATAACGATATTTCTCTAAAAAAAAGTTAAGAAGTGATTAAGAGAGGGCTGTGATACTGTCTGTTAAATTAATAAGTTCTTGGTTTAATTTTTCCCTAATTACCTCCTTTTTAATCCTATCCTCTCTTCTACATACACAACCTTTCACTTTTTATAGGCGGTTGGTTGGTTTCTGTAGCTGTTATTGTGGATTTATGTAATGTTACGTTACGATCCACAAGTGTCACTTATTTAGGTCCGCTGTGGCTGTCGGTTCGGCAACTTTGAACGTCATCGTGTATTTCAGATGGCCTAAGTAGCTTTCAGCAGCTTTTCAATTCGCAATTGACATTCCTTTCCGAGTCTTTACTTTCGACAGGTCCACGTATGATGTTTCGGGGTGGGCACTTTATCGGGCTTTCATTTCCTCCTCGGAAGGCAGGCTTCTTTTGATAACCCATTGCAAGCGGATATCATTCCAAAAAACGACTGTAATCTGGTGCAAGTTTGGTATTGGTATTAGTTTGGTTAATTTTTGTACCGATTGTGGTCTGAAAAGTGCATTTTGATAATTAGCATTTCCTGAACACTTGATGAAGCTCATTTTAATCTGGCTTTGCTGGTTTGTACTATGTTGCTATGATACATAAAAGGCACTCTATGTTGAAGACTAATTTAAATATAAAATTTGGTAGATCAATATAATCAAATAAGAAAAATTTATAAAAGAATTGCCTGTTTAATTGAAAGTTATTAATAGAATTTAATTTTGATGCAAACTAAGATGATATGTTAAGCACTTGAGTATTCTTTAATGGTTTTAAAAGGTATAAGATAAATATATGCGCAGATTACATATGACAAATATAATTTCTATTGAAATAATAAGATGAGTAGGTAGAACTCAAATTATTTTAATTTGTAGAGGGCATAAATAATTGTAACTTAGAAGGTAGTCAGTTTTTGTTACCATTATTAGAAAATCAACAACTAATAAAACATAAAATGCAATTTTGATGCAATTTTTCGATTCCAATAAAAAATAGAAATTTACCCTAATTTTGTTATGTGAATTAGTCAAATACATTTTAAAAAGGGTTTTAATAAATTGACGTGGTGAATATAATGAGAAACTTAAACCAGAAATAATTTCTGAAGATGCAGTTATAGAAGAGTATTGGAAGGTTATTTAGTTAGACACAAGCAAGTAAAAGAAGCTAGAAGAGGATAAGATTTGCATCGAGTTATTTATTTTCATTAATACAAGTGATAAGAAGGTACATTAATAAAAGTTACACTTTACGGTAGATGTCGATGGAGTACTGAGGACGTGTGGATCTGACCACGGGGGACAGCAGAAGGACTTCAGGACTTGGCAGTACTGTTGGTTACTCACGACAGATGTTGCTACAGTTCGAGCTATAAAAGAAGAATATTAATAAAGGATCATCTAGAAGAGCAAACTTTCTGTGAACCAGTTGGAACGAGGGAACGTCTGGAAGGTGACAGGAGCTTTGCTGAGGTGGAACGGGATTTTTCCTGTGGTGGAACGGGACCTTTCCTGTTAGCAACCAGGGTTTTGACAGATCGGTGCATATTTGTCATTAAGCAGCACATCAATACAGGACTAGCTAGGGGCTCCAAGCTGTGGACATCAGGAGGAGTGTTGTTTTTGGACGTGATATTCCAGCAGAAAAAGTGAAAGTTGTTCAGGTGGGTTTTTAAGTGTATCCTATTAAAGCTATATTAAATAAAAGACAGTTAAAAGAGTGTAATTAATATAATCAAGTACTTACCTTAAATAATTTAGTCAATTACATGTGAGTAGAAAGAATATTTGTAACATTTAATTGAGATTAGTATCAAAGCATTGTTTGACATGCAAGGTGACAGTGTCAGAACACAATAAAAAGTCATCATAAATATAAAATTTCAATTAACAAACTACTAGGTTATCGAAAAAGCCCCTAATAAGAGTCTCAAGGTGCTATTGATTTTTATAAAAGTTTGAAAATAATTATAATTATTAAATACATTGCATTGTATAGGTATCCATATTACAAGTTAGGCATACACAAACAAGTGGAGCCTCAACAATATACATTCATATATATATAGAGATATATTGAAATGGTATTTAGCCCGTTACACAACTCTGCTTGCAGAACCAATCATTTAAAGCAAGTCAATAAAACACAGAGTTGGAGTAAGAAGGAAACTGCAAGCAGTCATAGTAATTTATGATTTATGATTACATCGGTTAAGCATTGCCGATATTATTTGAAACTACTTTAGAATGAATGGCAATAACGCAAAGCTCAAATCGTGAGTTGGATTCACAGTTTTATCAATGAACGTAAATTAAGAGGTTGGTGCAACGTAAAGCCAATCAAATAATTCAACAAATCTATCACCAAAGGGATTTATTACATGCAGGTTAATTAAATTTACATGTCAGTACAATTGATTAAGTACAGTTCTATGAACTTTTTAAATAAAGGTAAAAAGGACAGAATGTTCAATACAGTGCAAAAGAGCACAATAATAGATCGAATAAGGCTATAAGAAAATGGAGCAGCAATATCTGAAGAAATGGCGAAAATAAGACCGGTTTTATAAAAACTGCAAGAAAAGCACACTAAAGGAAATAGACCAGATTTGTGTATAAAAATAAGTCAGTGTAATGACACAAGTGAACAGACAATTAAATTAAAACTTTGTGAGTGGCACTAGAACTTAAATAAATTGCAAACATGGACAAACAATAATTTAGAAATAAGAATAAGTGCAGTTTTATAATTTAAGTTGTAATTTTAGTTTCTAAGAAGTTGCATTGTATTTAGTCAATATCCGTTTTTATGTAGCCAGATAGGCAACAGACGCGAAGAGAAAAACGATTGAAAATAAATTAATTCCTGACAAGCCAAATTGTGTCTCCAGATTATTTAACTTTCATACCAGTTAACATTAAAATAAATTAATAAAAATTATACCGGCGTGATCAGCAGATAACAGTGCTCATGTGGGAATGTGAGTTTTAAAATCCAGCACATAAAAAAAATTCTACGGTGACCACCTTCCGAGAAGATCGGCAGTCCAGTTCAGCTTTCCGAGCACAAGTTGCGGGCTTCACTGGAGCTCCAGAACCTGAGAGAGGGTGTCAGCAGTTCCGCCCGATGTGTACAAGGCCAGCACAGCAGTTACAGCATCCCGGGGTCCAGCATCCCGGGGTCCAGCATCCAGCCGCAAGCTGCAGGAGAAGCTCTCCGAGAAACCAGTCGCAGCCTAAGTAAGGTTAAGATTAGTGATGTCAAGCAAATAAGCTTGCTAGAGCTACGAAATTTACCGCGGGGAACGAGATTGTTTAGAGGAAGCCAGTCCCAGTTCTTCAATGCTTCAAAATGGTCCAGGAGTTCCAGAAATAGTACAATCTAAGTTGAGGTTATGTAGGGACGCCTTAATAAGACAATTGACAAGCGAGGGACGCAGCTAACGATCTAAAACAAAAACAATTAGGAACGCTTAATAAAGCGCGAAATTTGATTTACCTGTTAATTTGTTCATGGATTTGCTTTTAAATTCACTGTAATTATCCGGAATTGAACTGCGCTTAAAATCAATTTGGTAATAGATAATTTTGACAGCGCAGCGAGTTTGCTCAATTGATACTTCTAAATTTCATAGCCCAGTGGCGTAACACGGGGTTTTTATTTTGAACAAGTAGGGAAACCCAACCAGATTTTGAGTCAATGTCTATCGAAATTGAGCTAGCCATAACTTATTTTATTTGCAGATGTGTGCTATACTAAAAAAGGGCAAAACACAGATTCAATGAACCCATTGATACTGATAATTATTGATTTTAATCAGTTACAATTTTATTTTAAATTAAAATAAAAATAGGTGTAGGGTGTTTATTTATTTAAATCATAATTATAATATTATTAACAATATACCTTTACAATATATATATAATTTCGGAGCCATCCGTATGTCCTGGTGCGTCATTTTGAAGCCACGTAGTGCATAACAGAGCCAGGATCTAGTACGTAACTTTTTAAACGGTCGGGGTATCTCTAATATTACATAAAAATTGCAAGTATTTATAGCACTCAATATTTACTTCAGCTTCAGCTAGAAAATTAGAAAAAACCATACTTTCTGCCGATAATTGAAAAATTGATTTAAAATGTTGTATATGGTATGACGAGTTATTTCAGGGCCATGGCTTCGAAATTCACGGGCCGTATAAGTTGGCGCTTCACATTCATCGTAAATTTCCCGCCGCGCTGGTTTGCGTGTATGATAAAAATCTTGATTGCACCCTTTCTTAACTGCACTTTTTCAAGTGTGTTCGATATTATGCTGGAAATCTATTAATGTTCATATTTTCGTAATAGGAGGAAGCATGCGATTATTTATTACAATATCAAAGAAGATATGTTAAGTATTTGCTTATATCAAATTAATTTACAACCCCTTTTCCATCACGCCTTTATATTTTCTTGTTTTACGTTATTTGTTACAATAAAAATAGAATATTATTGATTGCTTAGAAATGGAATATTAAAAAATCGCAGGGAAATTGCATACATGAAAATTAAGAACGCAACATAATAGTTAATTATTATACACTTTTCCCGGATATAAATAGAAATATAGTGTACCTACTATTTATTTCGCATATGTCAATACATTGAATAATTTTCGCAGCCTGGAAGGAAAAGATATTGTACGGTAGACCTGTATAATACATTTAAATTGATATGTTATATGAAAAAATAAATAGAAATTTTAAACCGACCACCTTTTCAATTAACACATAACTTAGCAATTGGATTGATGTATCATAATATTAGTAAGAGAAATTAATTATGTATTATATATACAAGGTGTCCCTGAAAAGGAGGACAATCCGTTAACCACATATTTCTTGAGCAAAAATATGACGATTTAACTCAACTTACCTCTATACAAAGTTGGTTAGTTTAGCCCCTAGAGGGCTTTAAAGACGATTAACTTAAATTTTTTTCAAATAAGTCGAAAAATCTTCGATATATTTTATTCATTTTTTGGCTGTTTGTATCAGTGGTTTCACAGCGTTTTGAAGAATAAACCCTAATTTCGAAAATTACAGGGTGTTTAAAAACTTCGTCACAATAAATTATCCATCCATATTTTTTTAACCTTTTGTATAATCACTACCAATTTTGTTTTCTGAATAGTTACTTTAATTTAGAAGCTATTTTATCTTTTACAAAATTTTAGTTGGGTGAACGGTTTAGCCACAAAAAATATTTTCTAAATTTCTGCAAGCCTGAATCAGTAATTATAACGTAAAACTAGGCTTGTAGGGTTTTTTACAAATTTTTTTTTTTTTTTGCTAAACCGTTTACCCAACTAAAATTTTGTAAGAGAGGAAATAACTTCTAAATTAAAGTACCTAATTCAGAAAAAAAATTGGTAGTAATTATACAGGGGTTACAATTTTTTAAAAAGTTCATCATTTATAACCCCCCTGTAAAATTTTTGTTGGGTAAACGGTTTAGCAAAAAAAAAAATATTTTGTAAATCCCTACAAGCCTAGTTTTACGTTACAATTACTGATTCAGGCTTCCAGAAATTTAGAAAATATTTTTTGTGGCTAAACCGTTTACTAAACTAAAATTTTGTAAGAGAGAAAATAGTTTCTAAATTAAAGTAACTATTCAGAAAAAAAATGGTAGTGATTATATACGGGGTTAAAAAAATATGGATGGATAATTTGTTGTGACGAAGTTTTTAAACACCCTGTAATTTTCGAAATTATTGTTTATTCTTTAAAAAGCTGTGGTTTACTGGTACAAACACATGGCCAAAAAATGAATAAAATCTATCAAAGACTTTTCGACTTATTTGAAAATATTTTAAAAAGTTAATTGTTTTTAAAGCCTTCTAGCGGCTAAACTAAGCAACTTTGTATATAGGTAAGTTAAGTTAAATCGTCATATTTTTGCTCAAGGAATTTGTGGTTAACTGATTGACCTGCTTTTCAGAGACACCCTGTATATAAAGAAAAAAAATAAAACAAGTAAATAATGAAAAATTAACAACTACTTGCACTGCTAAAGGATTACAATGTCATACGCACATAAAAATGTGTAATTTAATTATGTTCATTAAAATATTACAAAATAAAAGTACAGAAGAAATCTCATAGAAATTAAATTTACAAATAAACATTGAAAATGGCTACAACTTTTACGTATTTCGATTGATTCTAAAACCAATATCTTTTTTATTCTCTAATTTGTTCTAGATCTGTCCGTGTAGTATCTAAGCCAAAAAAAAATACAAAACTGGAACAGTTAATATGTTTTGTTGTGAATGTGACGGTTTCAATATGTGTAGTTGCTAGGTATTTCTAACTTAACTGTCAACTTCTTAGTAATTATAATTGTGTAAAGCCTTCTTTAAGCTAACCAAATAATGTCAAAAACTCTTTCAAGAATTGTCACAGTTCTTTTGTTTTCGATAGTACATGTAATAGGTTAACACCTCCTTTGCATGAAGGTTGGCCTTGGATTTTTTTATTAAGTGGCACATGAACAG